>CM035804.1:20929881-21129881 GCA_020466265.1 Siphamia tubifer | reverse complement strand
CCTGGAGGCTGCTCGTGCTCTCTGACAGCCTCCACTTCTGCAGGGCCCTCACCAAAAGCCTGGATACGACTCCGTGCAGCTCAGGATGCAGGTAAGTAAGTGCTTACATATCATTAGCCTCATAGTATAACTGCTTAAGTGATACATCATCGCTCTCTCCAGAAATTCTGAGCAAGGAGCAAGTAAATTGTCTTCTGGTCAGAAGGCTAAAACCTATCAATAATTCTCCCAAATCAATCAATAATGAAAACCATCCTGCCAAAATGAAAACGCAAAGCAAGAATCTATGTATAATGTATTCACTCAAATCACATATATATATATTTTTTGTTTTTATATATATATATATATATATATATATATATATATATATATATATATATATATATATATATATATATATATATATATATATGTATATTCATTCATTCATTATCTGAACCCGCTTTATCCTCACTAGGGTCGCGGGGGTCACTGGGGCCTAATCCAGCTACAATGGGCGAAGGCGGGGTACACCCTGTATGAGACGCCAGTTCATCGCAGGGCTATATATGTATATATATATATATATATATATATAATATATAACTAATCCTAAATGCATATATTCAAGTACCTTATATATTATAATGTATGTAACATTGTTAAATAGTAAACAATCAGATGAGGAGACCATGATGCAGCGGCGTAACATGCCTTTATCTGGGCTCCTCAACCATCACTTATAAAAACTAATAATGTATTGTACATGTACATTTATGAAATTATGAAATGTATTGATTGTAATGTGTTGATGGTCAATCAATAAACTATGTTTATGCCTTACATTTAGTCATGATTCACATCAGCTGGAGTTGATTATGGAAAACCTTTTTTAGAAAGTGGTCTTTTAACTGGTTACTAATTCCAGCAGTGATGGCGCTTCTTAACGTCATACTCTACTGACCAATGAGATGCAAGTATTTCACAATATTGAAACATTGTGAACTGATGGCACTGGCAAGAGTTCACGAGCTTAACAGCAGAGGGTTGGAAAAAGATTATTGTGTCAAGAAGGCTCTTTTATGATGGCATCTGGGTAGAGCTGTGGTACACTATATGGACAAGTGGCTGTGTTGAATTCAGATGTTTCTTTTCTAATAGGTTTGTGGTATACAAAAGAATAATTACAAGTGTCATAATATAGTTTTATATAGGGATAAATACCATTACATTGGTTAGTGTGATTTAAACTATCTTGTTTCCAAAATGCTTCAGAGCTTGTTTTTAATTAATTTACATTTACAGCTTTCACAGCAAATTTCTAGAGTTGAAAAATCTGGAGTTCAACTAAAAAGAGTGAAAGAGTTGAATTTTTGGAGTTTATTTTTTAACCCTGACTACCATATGTGTTAAGGACTACTACCAGGCAGTGTCATTTTTTGGATCAACTCCAAAAGCAGAGTTATAATAACTCTCCTGTGGAGTCAATGGATGGTCATGCATGTACACTCAGATTGAGTTGATTTTAACTCACGTGGAGTTTATTCCAAAGACCAAAATTTGCTGTGTGTACGACACATGGGTCAGCTGCCCACTTGCATCCAGATCTTGTGAGGATGTCTGACCTGTTTATCCTGAGAGTCTCTATATGTCTAATATAGTATTAACTGTGCCAGACCAGTAAAATAATATAAATAATATGAAAAGACTGTACGAATAATGTCAACTCCAAAGTTTTCTCAATTTTTCTGAGTGAAAAGAATAAGATATGTCAATAAAATATTTACATCTACAAACTGGACTCAAACATAACATGAACAAATATAAACAAGTGCAATGTAAAACAAAATGACACCTTTGTTTATCATTCATACAATTATGCAAAACATTTAATAACAGGCAGAATATTGGGACAGTTTTATGTCATTCTCTTAAGACATTTCAGGTTATTAAACTTTTTTTTTTCGTAAATAAATATTTTTTGTGTAATTTTAAATTTTTTACCCTAAAACAAAGAAAAATGTAAATTTTTCATTATTTATAGGTTATTATGATAGTATTATATACTATGGTAGATAGTATTAATATTTTCTGATCCACTTTAAATTGAATTGACCTAAAATGATCCTTGATTGTTTATATCTTCAAAGTAATTTTAATATTCCATGAATTCTTCCCACAGTCCTGATTGGACACTTTTTCAGGCTGGTTTTGTCCATGGTCACATGTGTATTAGGGAATGATATGACACTAGAGGACTGTGGGAAAAACTTTATTAAGACTCTTATTTGAAGACACACATTTAAGAAGTGGTAATTACAGTAAGTGGTTACATTAAGTACAGAGGTTTTAGTCAAGGCTAGAATATTTTGCAGATGCTGGGACTCTTACAGGAATTTAATGCTAAAATGATATAAGTAACTTTTACTTCCTTGTCTCCAGATCTGCCACCCATGAATCAAATGACAGTAGAACCTGTGAATGATTATCAGTTGAAGGTGCAGTGGGCAGCTGCAGCTGAGCCTCCTGCTAGCAGTTTTGTTGTCGAATGGTTTATTGTTGGAGAGCAAAACAACACCATTCACTGGGAGCATCTGAATAAGTCCAGTACAACACTGGTCATCTCAGGTAATACAACAATACTGTATGAACAGCTGTTTAGTGACGATTAAATGACTATGGATTTTACTTGTTTGGTTTTTTTTGTTGTTGTTTTTTATAATTTGACATCCAAGCAGAGTGTAGGTGGAGTAGGAAAAAGACAGTCAGCTGATTCTAACCATATTTAAAACTATACTTTATAGACATTTGACTTTGGATTGTTTGCTCCATTCTGTTCCACAAATAAACACTATTGCACAATGCACATTCAAAGTATTAGTACAAATATATAATGCAATGTTAACATGAATAGTGGGAATAAATAAGTAATTTTGCTTTAATATGATATGCACAATATATAGTTTTATAGTAACAGAAATAATAATTAGAATAAAATGGTAGTAATACTCATAACCCCAATATACAAGGAAGTAATAAGTATCTAAAAATACTACTATGACTACTACTACTACTACTGAAAAAAAAAAAAATAATAATAATAATAACATTAGAAAAATCCCAACAGTGCATTTGCTTCTTGCTTTTTTATGTAAAAAAAAAATCATTCAATTAAACTGTCTCAAAATGTACACCTGTCAGAAACATGTTGGTATCAGTGAAATTGCTGGAAAAACATTGTTGGATGCCCATGCATTTACTTGAATCACTCTTATCTCAGTGAACCCCCATGGTGTTCAGAACTGGATATTTTAGCCAGACAGTACCCCTTGAAACACACCAAGGTTATGACATGTTGACACCGTTGTAATAGTATTTCTTATTAACAACCAGGTCTTCTCCTTTTGGCTTTTCTCTTGTTTTTGTAGAAGGAGTGGAGCCAAGGACACGTTACACAGTATCTGTCACAGCGCTGTATGCTGAAAAAGCAGGATATAAAAGCACACAGGTCCTTTACAGCCGACAAGATGGTATGTACATCTATGGAACATAGTATCAGCTGAGGGTCTGCAAGCAAATATTTGTCTGAATTTCTCCTACAGTTTACATTAGACTTTAGACTTTGGTTCTTTTTCACAACCTGTGCTCGTGCAGTAGTTGTTGTTTTCTACTGTGCAACAGCGTGTATGTAAACACTGGTATGGGTTAACCCAGTAATCCTTAGTGATGAGATGATCACTAAGCTTCACTTCTTTGAACCAGGTGTGATGGAAGAGGGAAGTATCTAAAACATGTAGGTTATTGGATTTGAGAACAACTAGATTAACCCATAAAGACCCAGTGCTACTTTTAAGGCACTTCCCAAATGAAATGTTCTCTTGATTTATCACTATTACTTTTTATTACAATATTTTCCTCTGTTTTGCATTAGTGTTTTTTCAGTCCTGTCTATTTCACAGGAGGCTATTTTTTTTATTATTGTTGTGTTACAGAATTAAATGAATTGGTTGTGTTTGGGGTGTGAAAGGTAGTTTCAAAAATGCTCTAGGAACACATCACCTTTTAAGTTTTGGTACTGTTGATGATATGAAGGACTCTTCAGTGAATGATCCCTGGACTTCACTCAAAGAACTAGTGTGTTGTTTGTCCTTTTACTCTTTTTATTGAAGTTCATTTCTTTAGCTCCTATTTCTTACCTGCTCTAAAATGTTGTGGAGTAAAAGGAAAAATGATTCCACCATAAATGTACTTAAGTACTGATTCTTTTTTTTTTACTTGAGTACTTGTGAATAAAGTACTTTTACTTCATTACATTCCACTACTGGTATCAGCAATATGTATTTGAGTATTTACTGAGTTGAGCACATTCACAACAACAACAACAACAACAACAACAACAACAACAACAACAACAACAACAACAACAACAACAACAACAACAACAACAACAACAAGCCCAGTTTCAGCCTAAACAAGTGTTGCCCAGCACAACAAACCCTACCCACTCACAAACATTTTACCTGTTTTCCCCCATCACTTATCATTGCAAAAACACATTTTTAGTGACTGTGACCTTGACTTTTGACCTACAGTCACCAAAATGTAATTAAATCTATTCTGGACCACCTTGCACATTTATACAGTATATGTCGAAGATATCGAGATATAAGAGGATAATGCAAATTTCAAAGCTTGATAAATGACGTTGTTTTATTTATTTATTTTTTCTTACGTTATTTTGATGTACTTTCATTGACATCATGTATAGAATAGGGCTTTTATCATGGAAGGAAAAACAGTTAATTATTAAGTTGAAATCTTAAATAGAATGTAAGTTATAGCAAACATATTTCTTCACCTTTCTGGATACTTTGGCCTTGAAATTAGTCTTCCTTTACACTAGTATATGTACTTCTACTGAAGTAAACACATTCTCCACTTCTGCCTGTAGTGCAGACTCTGTTGAGGACATTTACTACATGGTATAATCTTTAAATGTTGCGACATTCATGAGAAAGAAAACCATAATCAAGAAACATAAATAGCAGTTGAATTTGCTTCTGTTTGTGCACATGTGTTGGTAATGACATGATCATAAGACTGACACAAAATTAACATGTTATGTTTAATTATAAAAAGTGAAAAACCTCATATTGATTGTGATTGACACAACACAATCAAACACTCGAGGTTCTGATGTGAAATCCATCCTGTTTCACTTGCTGATCATCAGTGTCACCCTCTGTACTTTGACAGTGCCCTCAAATGGTCCTAAGATTGTCTTTACGAGGGTCATTGGCAGCACAGTGGATCTCAGCTGGAATCCAGTACCTGTGAAAGACCTGCATGGTTTCTTACAAAGCTATACAATCTACTACACATTAAGCAACCAAAGTGAAAAGTGTGAGTAATGTCAAAGATAACAATCACACCTCATCTCATGAAAGCCTGTGTATATCCACAAAACACCAGCAAAATAACAGAGGGTTTCCTCAGTTTTTGCAGCACAAATTCTGCAAATAAATTGTCACTTTTTATTCTCCATTCATTATTGTTTTTCTTTTTTGCAGCAGATTTTTTTTCTTGTGTTGTGGGAATTTCCAGCAACAATTAATATACACACAAGAAATACCACAAGAAAATCAAAAAACAATAACTATAAAACAAAACAGTTGTGAAAATTTTTAATTTTTTCAGTGGAAAGTACTCGTAGAAATAAGTGGCACAGTAGTATTAATAATAATCATCTTATAATATCCACAATAGGCACACACACACACACACACACACACACACACACACACACACACATATATATATATATATATATATATATATATATATATATATATATATATATATATATATATATATATATATAATACAAGTATTAGTAACCCTAGTAATATATAAGTAATATAAATATAAGCAGAGAACCATAATACCAACAGCAACAAATTATACAATGGAATGAAGAATAAACATTGCACCACAAAACTACCCAGTCCTTCTGAGCAGATGTAGCAGATGTCCATTGTTGTTTCTCCTCCTAATGTCATCCTCCTTATCTCTCCTCCTGCTACTCCTCCCTCTCCTCCCTAGTGCAGTTGTTCAGTGACCTGTATCATCCATGATAACCAAATGGGTGACCATAATTGACTTGCATTTTGTCTGTTTCTATGTGTTTGATTTGTCATTGCCTCTGATTTTAATCTGTCATCTTCTTGTTTTTTGCAGCAATTATTGTGGATAGTGACACTCACACATACCACCTGACTTCATTATCACCGGGTTTGTACAACGTCTACTTAAAGGCTAACACAGTGGCTGGACTGGGGGAGAAGGGAGTTGGCGCTACCTTTATCATAGGTGGAGAAAAAGGACACACACATGCTCATGCAAAACAAAATACACACAGTATGTCCTTGAACTAATTTACTTGTATGTTTGTTTTTTAGCCTCTGAAGAAGGCAAAGTGGTGACCTATGTCATCCTTGTCATCATGCTGGCTACAGGAATACTGCTACTGATAGCCTGTCTGGGTCACAGTAATATGTAAGCTCTGTCTTGTGAAACTCTGAGCTTATTGTTCTTTAAGTGTTTCATCTCCTGTTATAGTGTTATTTTGTTGTTGAACCATACAATTTTAAAATGAGTCCATATTTCATTATTAGAATGTTTGTCAGTTTGTCTGTCTGAATCTATTACATTTAAAAAGAGATATCTGTGGAATGGTAGAAAATGACAGAAAAATGCAGAGGTGGGTAGAGTGGCCAAAAATGAAGTCAAAATATTGTGACTTTACAAAATATTTCTCAAATACAAGTAAAAACTAGTCATCTAAAATCGTTACTAAAGTAAAAGTTAAAAAAAAAAAGAAAAAAAAAAAGAAAAGGTACTTCCTGGGTAACATATTTGTTGTTCTTTTAAATTCAACAATTAATAAAGGAAATGTTAATATATATATATATATATATATATATATATATATATATATATATATATATATATATATATATATATATATATATATATATATATATATATATATATATATATATATATATATATATATATATATATATATATATATATTTTTTTTTTTTTTTTTTTTTTTTTTTTTTTAAATATACATGGGAACATTACAGCTAGTTACAAACATACCAGGTAATAATCACTGTTGATTCCATCACATTAATATCTAGTCTGTTGTTACAGAAGTAAATACTGTGCATGGATTTATATTGACTTTTACCACTTAGCCTAGATGTCTTTGAACATATCTTCCCCTCCTATCAAATATTGTTAAGTGTTATCTAATAAACTTTATTATAAACAGTGCTAGGCTGTCCATAGCTAAACTAAGCTTATAACAATTTAAATATGAAATGTCACTAATTGCCTACCAGTCATATAAGGGTGCAGAGGATGCAAAGCTCTTCATTCTGGACAATGTGTACAACAACCCAATTCTCACGTGAGACGTTTTTGCTAATTTTAGCTCTGCTTTTAACAACATTCAGCCCCATAACTTAGCTGATAAGATAGCTTCTCATGTTATGCTTCCTGACTAGATTTTACTGTTAAATCCAAACTTCTTACAAACATATATCAGCAGATCCTTGTGAATGGACACATGTCCTCAGTCAGACTTTCTAATGCAAGCTGTGTCCTCTCGCCTCTGCTTTTAATCCTTTACACAGATAGCTGTAGATCCTCTCAGGATAACAGTCAAGTTCTCAGATGACACCACACATCTGTCTGTCCTTCAGGGCCACCAATCAAACCATGGTTGTTCCCTCCCTGAGTTTGTCAGGTGGTGTGATGAGAGCTCTCTTCACTCAATGTTTCAAAAACTGAAGAAATCATCATCGATTTCAGGAAATCCATGGCTAAACCAAACCAAGCCACATCAGTGGTGAAGCAGTACAAATATAAATATACAAATGTTTGGCTCACTATCAAAACTTAATGAGAATACAGAGCATTGCAAAGGGAGCAAATCAAATGATTTACCTGCTAAATAAACTCAATTCCTTCAATTTCAGGAGGAATATTTTATGTTCCTTTTATCAGTCTTTTATTTGCTGGGTTGGCAGCCTGTCAGTGTCTTAATAACACCACTACTGTATGTTGTAAAATCACTGATGTCCACTTAAAGGACCTCAGCTCCCCTCTGGACAAATCAGGTGGTTGCTAAAACCGAAAAAATCTTGTCTTCTAGGTCACATGCTGGGAGGTGAATTTGTCGTCATGCCCTCTGGTCAGCAGATTTATGTCCCAACCTGAAAAACAAATCATTGCGCAAAATCTTTCTTCTCCTCCAGCAATTAGGCTATTAAATGCACAATAGGTGTGTTGAACTTGTGTCTGTTGACTCTTGTACTGTTGTGTGTTGTACTGTGTACTGTTGTGTGTTGTACTGTGTACTGTTGTGTGTTGTACTGTGTACTGTTGTGTGTTGTACTGTGTACTGTTGTGTGTTGTACTGTGTACTGTTGTGTGTTGTTGTGTTGTCAACATTGACATGACTCACTGTAAAATTAATTGCACTCTGAGGACTAATAAAGTATTCTGTACTCTTTCCTCTACTCAAATTGTGTTTTGAAATTTTAAAGGGGACATATCATGCCCATTTTCCACCAGAGAACACAGTTCCCTGGTGTCTCAGTGACCTGTCTGCCACATGCTTTGGTCAAAATATCACATTGATGCAGCGATACAGCAGCCTCTTCAACCTGTCGAAACAGCCACTTGGTTTTAGTGCCTTATGCTTTCATGCAAATGAGCCACAGCTGACTCCGCCCCTCTCATCCACATTATACCAAGAGGAAGAAGAGAAAGAAATGGAACCTGACAAAGTTGAGGCAGAGAAAAAGAGACAAAGACACTGATGAAATAAAATCATCCGGACAGAATCAAAGTGAACCGAGTGATGAGTTTTACAGCCCCTGGTGCTTTCAGGTCCTGGTTCGTCCGGACCAGGCCAGACCAGCCACGACATCACAGTCACAGTGCCACTGTGACTGAACCAGACGTACGCACAGCGACCCCAATGCACTGGACACACACCGGCACCACTGATAGAGAATAATGACAGATCTCCGAGTCCGAGCAGAGGTCGCTATGACCAGTAGGTGAAGTTAGCTGAGCTGGTGGGGCGATGGGGAGGGGTATTCACATAAATCTATGATGTACACAGCATAGAAAATCCAAAACATAGTGTTTTCTTTCCCTTCAAACAACAGATGGATCAGGAGAAAAGGAGAGTGGGTGTTTTTTGTTCATAATTTAACAGTCTCCTTCCACAGACAACACATACTTGTGTTGTAAAAAGATTTAAAAAAAAATGCATTTTGCATGATATGTCCCCTTTAAAGAAATTTCATGTGACCCCATTTGAATTATAGGTGAACCCACATGGGGTCCCAACCTCAAGGTTGAAAAACACTGTCTTAAAGCATAATAATTTCTAATTCTGCACTCTCCTTATGAATAACTTTGTAGTGTGAAGCACAACCTCTACCAAGACATCCCTGATCCGTCCAGCAGTAGTCTGAGCCACTGGACCCTGAAACCAGTCTTGGAGGTAACCTTTAATACCTGCCCTTAATTTACACCATACTCCTCTAAATGCTCATCTGTACTTTATAAAAGATCAGCGACTGTAATTAATCTTTTAGTGTTTGCTGTGGCTTGGTCATCACAGTGGACAAAAGGGATCGATATCCAGAGAGATCCAGAGAGTATACAAGTTAGTGGATCTGTCACAGATCCAGAATGTTTAATTAACCCATAAAGACCTCAATATGCACCATCTATCAAATCCACCTCCTGATCTAAACTGTTTAATACCTGTTGATCCATTAATCCTATCAGTACATTTCAACAAGGATTGTTCTGGCAAATGCCTAAACTCAGACTCATCCATCAGATTTCCAGATGGAGAAACAAAACTGGTCACTCCAGAGAAGGCATCTCCACTGCTCTAGAGTCCAGTGAAGGTGTGCTTTACACCACTGCATCTGATGCTTTACATTGTACTTGGGGATTTATGGCTTGATTGCAGCTGCTCAGCCATAGAAACCCATTCCATGAAGCTCTCTGTGCACGGCACTGGAGCTAATCTGATGGCCACATGAAGTTTGGAGGTCTGTAGTAATTGAAAGTTGGCGACGTCTGACCTCTGCACCTCGAAATTCAGTGACCCCATGGCCTAACACTTTGTGACTGAGTTGGTGTCGTTTCCAAACACTTTCACCTTCAGCTGACAGTTGACTGGAATATTTAGGATATTTACGGGGACATTTCACAACTGGATTTGTTATACAGGTGGGACCCTATCAAAGGTCCACACTGGAATTCACTGACCCATCCTTACACAAATATTTTTAAAAGCAGTTTGCATTCCAAGGTGTGTGTGTATTTATATACACACACATACACACATACAAATGTGCTTGGAGATATTTAAATATATTAACTATATTCAGAAATAACTATGAAATTGCTACGGTTTCAAAGGATTTAACATTATATATTGAAACAGGAAAACTACACTGCTATGCATTCACAGGTAATCACAGAATACCTGTGAACACTGTATGTTATTGTCTTTTAAGAACAAGTGAATTAGGTTTAAGAACACTGGTCGAGAAGATAATAGTGTAGATGCAGAGACATATAACAATTGTAAAGGTCTATTATTGAAAGGGTAGGATGATCAACACAGCTCTCATATCAAAATAGTCATTTTCCAGGTCAGTGTCAGTAGATGAATAATTAGTAAAGTTAACATTTTAACCACTAGATGGTGGAAAAGCACTGGATATTCAGTGATCTGCTGCTGCCAAGACTAATATTGATCTAATTTGGTGGTGATATCAAAGTTTTTAAGGTGCTTTAGTGAGGGAAACAAGGGAAAATATGCAAGAAGTGATGCAGTGTATTTTTATGCAAATGTATATATGGTCATCAGAGTCAGTCACAGTCATCTTTAGGATTCATTTTACAGCTGTGAATGTTCAACATGTAACTCATTTGAGCTGCTTTGTATATTGTTGGTAGATTAATCTAGAGCAATAGATTATGTGAATAAGAAGCACAAATGTAACATTTTCAGCTTTATAACAGGGCATTTTCTAGTCAATCCAACTGGGTTTTAAAAGGCTTTTTTTTGTTCTCCCATAAAGACTCAGTCCTACTTTGGTGGTAGTTTTCAAATATTTTTTCTCTCTTTAACTTTTGTGATTCATCGCTTTTTATTATAACATTATCCATGTTTTGTTTTGTTTTGTTTTCAGTGAAAATTAGGTGTATTTCCTTCACTGATCATGTAAGTGTTTATAAAAGCTCAGTTTAAAATTAGGTATTTTTATATCAGAAGCAGAGAAAACTGAAAAAAAAAATACTCATTCAGTCAAATCTATCTTTTATTGAACATAAACCAAGTGTCATTGATCCAACTCCATGGGTTTTACTGGTGAATCAATGTTGTAGAAGATGACGGTGTTTGTATGGTAACTACAAAGCCTCTGAACATCCAAATGGGTCATATCTGATGGTGGTTTAAAGTTGAGAAACTGCATTTTACATTAATTATTTCATGTGTTGATAGCATTACTGGATCAACAGTTATTAAAGATCTTACATTAATAGATGGCTTTGTCTGTTTGGTCTTTATGGGTCTATATCTCTGTAGTTGATTGTGTTTTTGTAAAGCCCTGTGAGACGACTTTGTTGTAATTTGGGGCTTTATAAATAAAATTGAATTGAATTGAATTAAAGGAGGTGAATGTTCTACATTTATGAAAGAAACATGGAGTACTTACTTTTATCACAAACATTCAAAATCAACGGATTGTTGAAGTAAAAAGTAAAACTATTTTCTTTGAGATAATCACATTGGTACTTGAGTAAAGGTACTTAGTTACACGTGCATGTTAAACAGTTAATGTCATTTTCCTTCCTTAGAACATGACATGGATTGTAAAACCAGAGAAGTGTGAGATCAAATGCCCTGAGGTGGTTTCACTGAAAGAGAGTGAGCTCCACACCTCTGAGTCAGATCAGGATTTCAACTATAAAACCACCTGTAATCTCCAGATGTATTCCACTCACCAGTACAACTCACAGCCTAAGACCAGAAGATATGACATCAAGTACATGAGGACCCCAACTGGAGCCAACACCTCCTCTGGGGCTGATTTTTCCTCCTGTCCTTCCCTCTACACCAACATCCTCTCCTCTAAGACACTTCCTGCATCCCTCCTCCCCCTGGCTGACAGAGATGGGCACTATGGCTCTGTTCATGTTCATGTTCATGACGATGCGCTTCAACCAGAGGGAGCCTATGAGCACCCTGGGGCTCCACAGACCACCACCATCTGCACAGGCCTGAGTCCAGCTCCATCCCAAACAGACGTACTTGGAATGTGTCCTCACCTTCATGGTACTCTGTCCTTTTCCAGTCTCTGCGGCAACTTGCATCCATCTCCCTTACTTTCACATTTACCCAACGCTGCTTCATTACAAGACATTTTAAGTCAAAACCGCGTCCTTTCGGCCCATCACCTGGAGCTCAGTACCTTCAGTCCACCCACAAACCCACCTCGGACCTTTACACCTTTTACACAGGCAATTTTCCTGGATTTTTCACATTCTCCTGTGGAGTGTGATCCCTACATCTCTGTTTAGTTTAAAGTATAACAGAAATATCACAGCTTTTAGATCAGTGGTTTGCCACTGACTAAAAAAAAAAATCATTGTTTGTGCCATCCTTGGCATTACCTCAGTAACTTGGAAGATATTGGGTTTACAAATTCCACATTTTTCATTTCAATGAATATCATGAAGAGAAAGAACTGATTTGATTTTGGATGATTTACACTTTCTAGATTTTCCCACAAGGGGGCACTCTTAAATCACTAAAGACTTGTTTATATCTCTGGAACTATTGGTCTGACTTCAAATTTGATGAAAATATGCAATTGCGATTATTGTCAGCTCTATGGTGATTTGCGATTATAATTATGATATTAGAAATGGTGTCATGAGTCTACCTGTTTGAATATCAAGGATAACACAGATAATTAAAATAACTTGTAATGTACAAATATGACACAAAAAATACAAAGCCTGAAGTGCTGTATTTTCTCCCCAAATAACTATAATAATATAGAAAATATAGATACTTTTCTATCACATTGCATGTGTTAAATTAATGGTTACATTTTCTCCTCGCACCACACACACAATGTGTGTAAATGTCCCATATTACAGATTCACTGGATGCAGACACTATTTTGCACCTTTGAAAGACACAACCCTTTGTAATTTTTTTTTGCATGTGCAATGACTTTGCACACGGTTGATACAAGCACACCTTTAATAGACCTGTTCTTCTGGGTTTACTGTTGGAGCAGGTCTACATGTAATGTTAAGCTGATGTTCCACGTTATTTTTTTGATCCAAAGTAACACTGTCCTGTACTGTACGTTCACTGTTCCACAGTGTCTGTGTCCATGTGCAGAAGTCTGAGCTGCTTTTTCTTAAAAGTTTGTTCTCTACATTCATGTACAGTGGACCAACCAGTTGACAGTGTGGATACGGACTTTATTCACCTGTGAAGGCTCACTCACAGCAGAGCACAGCATTTGTGCACAACCATAGGTGAATAGTTACTGTCCTACTGAGAAGCAGGAGTGGAACTTTAGCAGCTGCCATTAAACTCACTGCAACAATAGCCACTTTCACACTGTCGGGCCAGGCTGGACCAAGACAATATCAGGCCAACTCGGGTCCACTAGCCCCAAGACCTGAGACTGGTTATGTTCATGTGTCGGTTGAGTGGCCTCTGGGTCACACCCTCATTTGTGAAAACATCACTTGATATACTCAATTTTCAAACAGGATAGGCGGGCAATTCAGTAGCATGATTTGTAGAAGATAACAGATGTTATAACAAAATAGGCCATTCTATGCTATCTAGCCCACTCTTTCCTTCAGATAAACACACACTATGGCTCATAGCACAACCTTTTATTTACTGTGATTGTCACATTATGCACAATCCTTCGTACAGTCAAAAGTAATAATAGCTTCTGATGTGTCTTAATGTGCCCATCAGAGTAAACAAAAGAGCCCATTCTATGCTATCTATGAGGTGGTGTAATAGAACTAAGGCTATGTTTATACGGTGACGATGAAAACAGAAGACGCAAAAGTGCCGTCTCGTCTTATCCACTTTTAGACGACCGTTTTCAGCAGGATCATCCTTGTTTATATGAAGACGCAACAGTAGGCGAAATACGATTGGATATGGATGCCAGGCTGGCTATGCGGTGCTATGATACAATGCTGACATGTCCTTTTCTGTTTTTAACATATGTAATTGTACACCCGTCTCTGTTCGGATATGGTATGTGTGTAATTTCAGTACAATAGCTGATATGACTCCTGTACATTTACTAGAGCTGCTAATGCTAATGCTAATGCTAATGCTAGGGCAGCTAGTGCAGCCTTCTTGTTTCATTGTCTCTGCAAGTCTGGACTCCTGCGACTCTGGAAGGAGTCTTCAGATTTGTGTCTATTCACAACCCAATGGTGCAGGCACCGTATAAATGAAAGGGACTTCTGATGAAATATGCTGTTGTATTTAGCTGCAATCGTTCTCATGTAAATGGCCCCTAACACCAAAGAGAGAAGACCATTAGCAGATAGTGTTGGCCTATCATTTGCTTGAGTTAGAAATCCCAAGATCCTAGCCCCTGTTAGCATCTGGCCCTGAAGATGTGAAAGCAGTTAGCCCCACATGGCAGCTAATGACTGCGTTTAATTATTACATTTATTGTCAACTTCCTCTTGAGCATCTACGTCAGCTGCTCTATTGAAACCCAGGTAGTTACATGACTAGACCTGCAGCTGCACACAATGTGAATGTGGAGTCACCTGTTCCACACCATATGGAGATAGTCCTGGTTTATTGGAATATTTATATTTATATCTGTTTTCTTGTAGGACACATGTTGAATGTCTGTATTTTTTCAAAATGTTGGATAAAAATGTTCATTTAAAAAGCAGAGAGGAAATGTGCAATGTGGTTACGAATAGATCCCATCAAATTTTGGTTAATTTAGGTTAAAGGTAACAGTCACCAAAAAATGATTTTGCAATGATAAGAGATGGGGTAAATCAGGTAAAATGTATGTGAGGGGGCAGGATTTGTTGTACCTGGTGTGTGTGTGTGTGTGTGTGTGTGTGTGTGTGTGTGTGTGTGTGTATATATACTGTACATATATAGTGTGATATCTTCTTTTTATTTGTCATGAAGCTGAGCCATCCTTCCTCAAGATTTTGTTGGTTTTCTGTGAAATAAAGCTGTCGTCAAATGCTGTCTCGAGGACATTTTACTGGAATGGACAGTTGTATATACAACCTTCCATAGAAAGATGACTTCGACCCTTTGTGGACATAAAGACCAGAGGGAAAATGCTGGAGGAAATAGATTTGTTCCTCACAGGAAACAGACTGAATAGCGTTTTTTTTTCTTCTTCTTCTTCTCTGCCAAAGACATTCATGTTGAAGTGAAGCATGTTTTTTGTATTTACTTTATTAACCACTGCCTCATGCATTTACTTGTAAATTACTTGTAGTGTTTTAGATTACACATGTGTATTTCCTGGAATTATATCCAGTTTGTTTCCTGTTTATCCAGGCATGTTTATCCACACTGCAGCTTTTGATCGATCTGTTTGATTTTTGTGTTGTGTAGAGGTTTGAATCAAAGTTTTTGACAGTTTTGTGTGATTGATATTATAACCAAGGCGTGTTAATACACAATATGTCACCTGGTCTTTTTACAGGCACATGTTTTCAAGTGCTTCTTGCATATGTACTTTTTGTGCACTGTTAAAAAAACAACTTTGTGTGAAAATATTAATTTTGAAGTATAATGTGTTGATATGATGTGAAAAGCTTTTTTATTAAATAAATGACTAAAAATTAAACTTGACAGCATTTTTCTTTTTCTTTTACTGCAGGTCATTTTTGTTTGCTATTTGATTTTGATTTTGTTCTTGTAATAACGATACTTTCTGTTACATTGGTATAATCTAAAATTTTTTCTGATCATTGTCTAATGTGTTTATTTCTTTATGTAGTTACACACATCAGAACCAACTACTTTATGTACCTAAATACCAAAATTACTCTTTGGTTTATTAACACATAATTTTTTTGGCACCAGGTAAGACATTATTCCATTTTGCAAATGAGTATTTCAAATCGCCCCATAGCTGTTAGTCTGTCTATCTTTTTTCTGTTTGGGGGCAGACACCATTTTTTTAATATCAGCTTTAGCCAATGACTGATACTGGCTGCTGATATTTCTAAGCCGATATTTGGAGCCAATACAGATTGTAATTTAGTTCCAGTACTTTTAGTTTAGGTTTTTTTTTTTTTTTTATATAACTTTTTGACACCTGTTTATCTCCATCTGTTCCAATAACAAAACTCACTAAGACAACAGTTGAATTTTTCTGAATAAACTAAACCATCCATTCAGAATGTAACACATCAGACGTGAACCACAAAATTATGATTTAAATAAATAGATAAATAAATAATACAAAAAACATTTTTGGACCTTTTTTTTTGCCAGTGGCCATAATCCTCCTCTGTATACTAGGCGTTGTTTCAACTCCTTTTCTTATTATAACACATATAAGACTTTCATTTTGACAAGTGAAAGTGAAGCACTTTTTGAAGGCAATAACGTTCATGTTAAACTTGATAAGCTTGAGCCAAAGGGTGGAGCAAAGAAAAGAGAGAAAAGTGTGGAAATTAACCCTAACACCCCCCCCCCCCCCTCTCTCTCTCTCTCTCTCTCTCTCTCCCCTCTCTCTCTAAATCATCATCTTCTTCCAACTAACTTGTGGTTGTGATTGTTGGAGCCCACACCCACACTCATTTTGTCGTGGTGCGTAAAAAGGCAGGACGGGACGCGTCTGTGCGCAGTGAGTTGACGCACGTCCCCCTGCTGCTCACCTGGAGCAGTGCAGCGGACAGAGGGAGGACAGGTATACAGAGGAGCCGAGCCGGAAGAACCAGCAGATCCTCTCACCTAAAGAGGACTCCTTTAAAGTAACTGTGAGCGCGTGTGTAAGAGTCCAGTTAGTGTTTCTGTTCAGCTTCTCCAAACGCAACTTATTTATGCAACAGACACAACCATTGGCGGAAACATGTCAACAGAGCAAGGCAAGAAGCTGATCCTGATCGTGGTGGATATTCTTTGTGTCTTTGTTGGTGAGTGACTTCCCTCGTCCTGACAATATGGCTGAAAATGATGATCAGTTTCAGGCTCCATCTGGTGCGCGACAACATGTGTTTGTGGGTCTTTTCTTCTCAGTAGTTGGCACGCGCACGCACTGATTTCCCAACACTGGCTCCCATAATTTATACAGTCATCCCTAGATAATCCATTTATTGCTTCATCGAGCTCCTTGCAAATATTGGAGAAAGTCACTCCCTCGTATCATTTAAAACCTCGTCATCTATTCTCGACAGTTGAACTTAATCATGTTTTGTTATTTTAAAAAGAAACTTACAGTAATGCGCACAGCAGAGACATTACTTTACGGCAGTAGAGTTGAGTATTGACAGTCATTGGAGGTTCCTATCTTGTTCAAACAGGCCAAAGTCTTTCACAACAGTGAAAATGCTACTTTGCATGCCTCATTAAAGTGATTTCTTCATCAAAAACTCTTAGTTTTAGATAAGTCTCTGACACTGGCCTATATGATCTCACTTCATCAGTTAATGGTGCTGATGTGTTGAAACTGTGATGCTGGACACACACAAAGACCCAAGGCTACTTTTCAGCTGATCATGAATCAAACTTTATTTATTTAGCACTTTTCATACATGGTGCATGTAACACAAAGTGCACATGATTAGATTTTGTTGATGATCCAGAAGAGATCGTGGATTCTAAGATCACTTTGAAATGTATTCTGCATTTACCACAATGTACAATTTCAAAGTGATCCACAACCCAGGATCTCTTCAGGATCATCACTAAAATCTAATCATTTGTTCCTTGTGATACCCCCCAACAGGTCATGACATTTTTATCAAGATCTGTCCATAACTTTTTGAGTTATCTTGCTAATAGACAGACAGACAGACAGACAGACAGACAAACTCCAGCTAAAACATAACCTCCTTGCTGGACCTCTCTTCATTCAGAGGGGGGAGGTCTGCCTTGGCGGAGGTTTGCACTCAGTGTTTTTCTAGTTATTATTATTTTTGAATTATAGTTGCTATTTTTTTTACACTTTTTTTAATTATATAATTTAGTTTTTGTTATTAAACATATAAAAAACGTCTTTATGTTCACTACCTAATGGCTACTTTACCGACAAGTGATGAGTACAAACTTGGTCCTCGTGTGTGTGTGTGTGTGTGTGTGTGTGTGTGTGTGTGTGTGTGTGTGTGTGTGTGTGTGTGTGTGTGTGTGTGTGTGTGTGTGTGTGTGTGTGTGTGTGTGTGTGTGTGTGTGTGTGTGTGTGTGTGTGTGTGTGTGTGTGTGTGTGTGTGTGTGTGTGTGTGGCCCCTCTGCTATGGTTCACAGTGGAGCAAAGATCACTGTCAATGAATCTGTGTTTGTGTGACAGTCAAAATCCTGTTTTGGAAACTGTACACCAGGTATGTGTTTGTGTAAGAGCTGAAGGTGGACTCTTCTACTGTGTCTATGTGCGAGTATGTACAGTGAACAGCCGACGTGTCATGACTTGCTCTGGATCTCAGAGGAGGCACAAACCATTAGTACAACAGAAGTGACATCTTCCAGCTGTGCGCACATTTCTGACTCACACTGACACTGACACAGGAGGGGGATCAGTTGATCACTGAAAGCTGCACAGGGCTGACGAAGACATTAGTGTGTGTGTGTGTGTGTGTGTGTGTGTGTGTGTGTGTTATATATTATGGATGGTTCTGATGACAGACAGGGAGGAATGATAATCACTGTCCTGCTGTTCAACCCCCTCAGTAAGATGTATAGTCATATGTGCACATGTCCACTGTAAGAAAAAACACTGATCGTGACATTTTCAGCCTGTTGTTCAGATGCTGTAAAGCAGAGGTTTTAAACTCCTTTTACTTCAGTTTCTACAAACAGACAAATATGACCTGAAGTGGGCCGGACGATAGATAGATAGATAGATAGATAGATAGATAGATAGATAGATAGATAGATAGATAGATAGATAGATAGATAGATAGATAGATAGATAGATAGATAGATAGATAGATAGATAGATAGATAGATAGATAGATAGATAGATAGATAGATAGATAGATAGATAGATAGATAGATAGATAGATAGATAGATAGATAGATAGATAGATAGATAGATAGATAGATAGATAGATAGATAGATAGATAGATAGATAGATAGATAGATAGATAGATAGATAGATAGATAGATAGATAGATAGATAGATAGATAGATAGATAGATAGATAGATAGATAGATAGATAGATAGATAGATAGATAGATAGATAGATAGATAGATAGATAGATAGATAGATAGATAGATAGATAGATAGATAGATAGATAGATAGATAGATAGATAGATAGATAGATAGATAGATAGATAGATAGATAGATAGATAGATAGATAGATAGATAGATAGATAGATAGATAGATAGATAGATAGATAGATAGATAGATAGATAGATAGATAGATAGATAGATAGATAGATAGATAGATAGATAGATAGATAGATAATTATGTGCTCCCATGGTAGGACAGTCATGCAATTACAATAAAAGTGATACAGCCACAATAAAAAAAAGGTAGTGCAAATATAAATAAGAAGTGACATAGCCTCTAATTAATGTTAACTCCAATCTTTTCTCTTTGTTTTTGAGTGAAAAGGTACTTTATGAAAACTAAGGTCATTTTTACTTGTTGTTTTTTAATCTTCACAAGAGTCACAAAGTGCTTTAAAGTGCAAAATAATTCAAATACATTCAGACCACAGATAAAGTAGAGTTACAATGTAATAAATATATTAAGTGTAGTTGGTTTGTAGGAGCCCAGAGTCAGTTTTGGTTTAAAGTGCTTAATTAAACAGGAATGTCTTCAGGTGTTGTTTATACGTACATACACCACAGGGCCAAAGGGATTATACTAAACTAAATGAAACTACACTATCTTTAAACAATGTGAACATCTTGACATTTTCAAAGGAAAAATAATACAAATTGTAAAAAAAATTAAATAAAAAATAAAAAAAGTATACTTCATCTTATTGTTTGGACATGTAGAGTACATTTCAACAGACCACAGTAGATCTACAAATGTACAAAACCTTTAGTAACAGACACATTATTGTTAAAACTGTACTTATTTTATTGAGATGTTTCAC
This sequence comes from Siphamia tubifer, assembly GCA_020466265.1. Lineage (NCBI taxonomy): Eukaryota > Metazoa > Chordata > Actinopteri > Kurtiformes > Apogonidae > Siphamia > Siphamia tubifer. The sequence continues at coordinate 21,109,460 of CM035804.1, read as the reverse complement.
TTTGTACATAGGTCTTCATGTAATTCCCTTTTTTGCGGAAGTATAGTTGTAATATTCCTCTTTTTGACACTAAATATTTGAAGAAAATGCCATTTTTTAAAATCAATTATATTCTTATTTTACTGTTCCAACCTACTCGAATACATTGGTGTGTATGTAGCCACTGAACTAAAATCATTTGGACACCCTCAGTAGTAAACATCTTGACTTTGCATTTCAAAAATTCTTCCCACAGACTGGATGGAATCCTTTGGTAGGCTGGTTTTGGCCCACGGGTCATATGTTTGACACCCCTGCTCTAAAAGTTTAAAGGATATATTGATTTACTGATGTTACTGACTTGTCTGAGTAAGGATGAATGGTTACACAGAGGGATCTTTTGTGGAGTCAAAGTATTAAGTACTACTTTTTTTTTAAACTTCCCTCCAATAGCTGTTACCAAGAAAGTCTGTAGTGATATGAACTATTTACCAAACTTTTTTTTAACACTAACAATCATCAACCAATTTACAATTTACCATATTTTCTGGACTATAAGCCACACCTGTATATAAGCTTCATCTGCTGTATTTTTAAAAATATAATAAAAAAAAAGAATATACAAGTCACACTGGGTTATAAGCTACATATATCTATGATAAAAAATCATATATTTACTGCATGTACAGAAGGATGTGAACTGTAAATGTAGTTACATGTCTGTACCCGAACAGATTATTTCCTAACAGTGTCTTTTAACACGACAGCAACTTTGCTGATTAATACAGAACAGAACCAAGAGAAAAATTATCAGTATTTATCATATTTATTTCCATTTCTGCATTTAAAAAAAAAAAATCACAAATCACTTTAATTATTTTCACTGAAACACATGAAGTCGTCGTCATCTGTGTCAGAGTTAAACAACCTCACAAGTGTTTCGTCACATCTGTCTCCATGATGAAGGGCTGAGGATTTGAAAAATAATTAAAAGTTGCTAATTTGTCATCTGTGTTCTATCTGCTAAAGAAAAAGTAGTGTATTGTTCTTTGCATTAATTGTTCTTAGTAGTTTTGATTTTAATTCTGGTTAGAGCGCCCCTAGTGGTGGAAGAAAAATCCACAGAATAGCCACACCTTTGTATAAGCCTCATGGTTTAAAACATATGAAAAAAGTAGCGGCTTATAGTCCAGAAAATACGGTATTTCAGTAGGTAAGTACAGTTTGTGTTATGTGTAGGATAAGTCAGATTTGACATAGACGTACAAAAACAAATTGGCCTGATAATGACATTATAATTTTACTGTTGATGTGGAAATCATAATGTAGGAAGTTGTGAGGGTGCTGATAACACATCATAGAATTTAATATTCTTCACTGTCATAGTAACACACCGAACAAAATTATCTAGAAAAGCACTCAGAGAGCGCAAACCTCCGCCAAGGCAGACCCCCCCCCCCTTCGAATAAAGAGAGGTCCGCCAAGGAGGTTATGTTTTCAGTGGAGTTTCATCTGTCAGCAACATTACTCAAAAAGTTATAGATGGATTTTGATAAAAGTTTCAGGATGTGTTGAGAGTGTCGCAAGTGTGACTGGACTATTTCCGCTGCGTTGTGTTTGTTGTTTGTTGTGTCACCTTTGCTCGTGCGGAGACAGCCTACGTTTATTTATCCTGGATAACAGGGAAATACAGCGCTTAGCAAGGATACTAATAATTGCCCGTACCCAGATCTATAAGTGAACATAGACATAAACACAGTGTGGGATGGACAACAAAACTAACACTCAATGACAATAAAATAAACAAAGTTCAAGATAACAATAAATGCAACTTAATAAACATGAATGATAAACACAGAAATACATGACAATATGATGTTACAGACACTAAAATCTCCTGAAGAACAACATGACAAAGGGGAGAACTATGGACCCACAGGGTATTTATACTGTGTATTCACAGAAGGATATGAAGAAGAAATGGGTGTGGCTAGAGGACCAGCACCCCAAACAGGCTGCACAATAGGAAACATACCAGGTATGTGTATGTTATTAATTAAACTAAGAACATTATAACAAACCGGTTACACAAGGAACAAATTATTAAATATTGGTGGTGATCCAGAAGAGATCCTAGATTCTGGATCACTTTGAAATTTTACATTGCAGTAAATGGAGCATACATTTCAAAGTGATCCAGAATACAGGATCTCTTCTGGATCACCACCAAAATGGAATGATTTGTTCCTTGTGACACTTACAACATATCCTGAAAATGTTATCAAAATCTGTTCAGAACTTTTTGTGTAATCCTGCTGACATTCAGACAAACAAACAAACGTAGTTGAATTTTATACGTCGTTGGCAGAGGTAAAAATACCATCCAGGATAATAGATCACATAAAAACACTAGAATAAATATGATAAAATGGCTAAAAAAAATATAGTTACGTAATGTTTAACTATTACTATACTAACAAGCAATGAAACTCAAACATCACATCCTTTCAACATCCGATTTCTGACTTCTAATATATATTTTACAGGACACCCCCCACCCCCAACCCACCACCACAAATATTGGCACCCCAGACTATATTTATCATGATCCAAGCATTAGTATGTTGTGTACACATGCATTCAAATTGTATATATGTTGGTGTTTTTTAGTGTTTCATATGGATGAAGTGGCCATGATCATAAATGTGTCCAGTTTGTGTTAACACGCTGGAGTAAAAGTAACTGTGTTCAAGCTGTTTCAACATGACTGCATGTACAGGCAAATCAAGGTTGTGAAAGTGTGACCTGTTTTTTTTTTTTTTTTTTTTTTTTTAATGCGGTGGAGCTTAGTCATGGGCTATTTGAAAGACGGTTTTCTTTTTAGGTGCAATGCTATGACTCATTACTTTCACTTACACATTATTTGTGAAATCTCTTCATAGTGTTAATGCAGGTGAAAGAAGTCAATATTTTCTTCTTTTTTTTTTTCCTCCTCTGTATTACAATGATGATTTAAGATGATCTGCAATATGTAACAGATGGGATGTAATATTCACAAGCATATTTTCACTTTTTGTTTTAATCAACCAAAAATGACAATAATTATATTTCCATTTATTTACATCAGGGGTGTCAAACTTATTTTAGTTCAGTTCCACATCTCAAAAAGGTCAGACCAGTAAAATAATAACAGTGAAGAGTAAAATTACATTATGATAATGTTTCCGCCAGAATGCGAATAACATTCATTCTGTTTTAGATGTTGACCTTTAGTGTGACCTTGACCTTTGACCTTCATTGCTCAAAATCCAATGGGTTCTTCCTTGACCAATTATCTATCATTCCTGAAAGTTTCATCAAAATCAGTTCTGAAGTTTTTGCATAATCGTGCTGAAAGTCAGAATGACAAAGAAAAGGTATTTAAAACTAACTACTGACACTTTAAAACAAATGTGATATTATGAATATTCATTTACACAAAACCTCATTTTTAATAGTTTTTAAAGTAATATTTTAGATGCAAAGAATTGCTGCAGTTAAATGTGTGCGTTTTTATCCATTTAAACGCTACATAATTATCAGTTTGAGTTGTCTATACCACTACATGGTACTGGCTCGACTCTTTTTGTGTTTTCATTATGTGAAAAAACCCTGTAATGTAGTATCCAGTATTACTGTTCTTGTATTTGTTCAGCTGAGGTTCCTAAATGGGTGAAGAGATACCGATTGGTCAGAGAGTTGTCTCTGTATCATTGACAGACAGCTGCACTGTTAGGGTGAATAGATTCCACTAAAAATACTGTGAAATGTTTTAGTTCAACAGTTTCACCATAGGATGTTAGCGCTTAGCTTTAGCTGACCTCTGACCCCTGCTGCTGCTTTAACTCTGCCTATTTTGTTCAAATAGGGTCATTTCTGGCAACAAGAAGCAGATAAATCACATACTACTGGTTAAAAAACAAATCAGTTCAGAAACACTTACGTGTGCAGATTTTAGATAAATACATGAAGACTAGAAAATAATTAACATGGTTTCCTGACTTGGTACATTTTAATACAATTATTTGATTTATCGAAGCACCAAATCAGCTTGTACAGTTCAGTGAATTTCCATTAACATTATTTGAGATTAAATTCACATTTCTAAGTCTTGCGTCTAGTTCTTCAAAATGGTGATTATTAGATTTAATTCTTAAAAAAAAAAAAAAAAAGTAACTTGCATTGTAATATTTCTTCATAATGGGTAACAACAGATGGTGGTGTGGTCTTAACACTATGATGGTATATGATTCCTCTCATATTGTCACTCAATCAACATTTACCATATGCCTCACTATTACAACACCCAAATCAGTGTTTTATTTCTGTAATGCTAATGATAACATTAATCCTGCTCTGTCTCCTGCCTAGTCTCATGAGGATTTGTTTTCATAATCTGATTTCACAATAACAATCCTACACTATCTTGTATCTTTTATTTTTAACTATGTTTTTTTTCCCACTTTGATTTGTTGTGTATTTATTGCTTTGTGTTTTTTTTGGCCTGCAGTAAAAGCAATAATCTGCTATCTGTGCAGACAGGACAAACGATCACCACATTTGATCCACCCATTATTTAGGAAAGTTCTGTGTGTGTGTGTGTGTGTGATATGGATGGAATGTGCTGAATGTCCAAATTATAACCGATCTCCATATCAGCTCCGTGCTTTATTTCTCCCACTTCCCTTCTGCAGCCAAACCTCCATCCTGCCATTATTTGTAACCACTGACACCACACAACTTACACTAAAAACACACACAATTCCAGCTACACCACTGCACATCCACACAGAATGACACCAGTGATGAGACTGTGCTTTTTGTTACTACTCACATATTTGACATTTTGCAGCTGTATTATCAACATTGCAATAATAACATAAGAACACCATGGACCAGTGGTCTGTTCAGCACCTTTTGTTAAATTTTGGACCTTATGACTCATGCTCTCACTCCCTTTGTGCATTTGGTCCACTCCATTTACAGTTTACTGTCTTGGGCTGTGTTTGTTCAAAGCTGGAGTCACAGTCTGAACTCCTCATGTTAAACCTTTGGCTCTGAGAACACTGTTTTAATGCTGTTTGTGCTGTGTTTTCACAGTGTTTGTACATTTTAAAACACTAAAGAGCCCTGGTGTCTCCAGCCACTTGTCGAGTAGACTGAGCCCAGCTGTTGCCTGCTCTGTCCGACTGCAGAGGTCGATCAGGGAGTTGAATTAATCATTTTTACTATCACTGTTTAATTGTCTTTTATGGTTCTGGCAACTCCTGTGTGGAGTGTTTTGTCCTGATAGTTTAGCATATGCCCCGTGGTTTAAAAAAAAAGGTTAATGATGATGGAATAATTCTGCTGTGATCTGAGGTGGATCATTTTACAGTTGAAGTTTATGGAAATACCTGTATTTGTGCTGTGTAGAAAACAGAAAAACATGCTAAGTACATGTATATTGTCTTGAAAGACTTAAAGGATTACATTACTAATGACAATTCATTGTTGGACTTTCACAAGGTCTCTAAGACAAAGACACAACTGTCCTCCTTTCAACTCAGTTCACCCACTTCTACAACACATTAGTAGCAAACAATCTGACATTTTTACAGGCTCTGCACTAGTAAGGTAAAAAAAAATAACCATTTAAGAAAAAGGCTAGGTTTTTTCTTTGGACAAAGAGCATGCACCCTCTACACAAAGGTTTGTTTGTTTTTTGCTGATCTTTAATTTTTGACAAAACAAAGTTAAAGGTAAATTTAGTGGTGAAGATGAGCGTCCTATAATGGCTCCAAAAATGACAAAAGTCTTGATTTTAATCTAGTATCATTTTTGTGTGTCCTGTAATTATGTTGTGTATGGTGATAGCAAAGGGAAAATCCCCTTAATATTGACAGTCCCTGAGGTGATGGTTAAGTGTGTTAATACTGGATGCTACTGGTTACAGGAAGAAAATACAGGGCACAAGAGGAAGTCCTTTGTGATCATTGACTCACACCCTGTTCTGTTTATATATCCTAAACTAACACAAACGCAGAACAATTCTTATTTACACATGGATGTTCACTAATGAAAACATTCTATTGGTCCAGTCATCGTAAATGTCCCTAATGACATCAGCGATATAACATTTGATTTTCCAGATTCATTATATAAAATCAACACCAGCTGTTTTTAATTGGCATGTGACACTGTTATTGCCTCGTTTCTTCATTTTCCCTGAACACACAAAAACATTCACTCATCTTCTGAACCCACTTTATCCTCACTAGGGTCACAGGGGTTGCCAGTTCATCGCAGGGCTGAACATATAGAGCAGGGGTGTCATTTTAGTTCAGGGGCCACATTTGATCAGAAGTGGGGTGCACCAGTAAAATAAAAATATATAAATAATAATCAAGCCCAGACTGTTCATGTTTAGGAGCAAAAAAATTTGCATTTACATCATGAAAATGTTTATATCTACAAACCATCCTTTCAAACAGTATGAATAACATGAGCAAACTGAACTAAATGTATAATTTAAACCTTATTAGGCTTTAGTTTGTCGTTTACATGTATATATTATAACTTATAAATACACAAAACATTTAGTAATAGGAGGAATATTATTAAAATTGAACTTAATTCTCTTAAGACTTTTCAGGTTGTTAATTTTTGCTCCAGTTATACAGATTTTTTTGTGAAATTATACTTTTGTTTTCATGTAACTAAATGACAAAAATGTACAAAGAAACAAAGTTAGATTTTTGAGTATTTCTAGCTGATTTTATGAGAGTGAATTGGTCTGTATGTGGAACCTCAACTAAAATGATTTATATATTAGTGTCATTTTTACATTTCACTAAATCATCCAAAGAGCCGGACTGGATTCTTTGGCGGACCAGATTTAGCTCCTGGACCGCATATTTGACACCCCTGATATAGAGACACTCGGACACAAACACCTATGGACAATTTCAATTAACCAATTAACCTATCAGTGCCGCTACACAAAAACTATTTAAAAAATGTTCACTTTGCAAATTCATTCATAGAAAATAACGTTTTCTGCCAGAAATGTCAATGAAATGGTGACTGTGACATTGAAACAGTGGCTCTATTCTATTCTATTCTATTCTATTCTATTCTATTCTATTCTATTCTATTCCTTTAAACCAATTTTACATGAAGAAGAGATACCCAAGTCTCATAGAAAACCTCCCCAGTGGCGTGGACGTGACATACATCTTGAATAATGTGGAATTGTCTTGTAAAAGCTTGGTTGTTTTTCTTCCATTATTTCAATTCTTCGTCTTAAATGGAACAAAACCTGTCAAATAAATATGTAGTGGTGTAAACGGTACAATAATCCCCTCTGAAATGTAGTGAAGCAGTGTGTGTAAAGTAAGCCTTTAACTAAAAAGTTTTTTTGTTGACACGTCAATGTAAGTAACAATGTTACTTTGGGGGAGTTGACAAGTAGTGTGTTGTTGTCATTCTCCTTCCATCAACAGTATGTAAGCCTTCATTCAGCACATATTGATACTCTCATCTGTGTACCTGAAAACATGGAGGTAATGATGTGCAGATCAACAGACATGGGTCGGGTTTGTGCAGGTCCCAAAAATGTCACTTTATTTAAGGGTGGGTCAAATAATTCCACAAAAATAGGTTGAAAAAAAATAAAAACCTGACATGTGCATCAAAGACCAAGACTGAAGGAAGACAATGTCTCAGTAGGATTACTATGTTATCTAGAAAAATTATGAGTATTGTTCTGTGAACCATGTAAGCACCACCAGTAGTGAATCATAATTTGGACAGCCTGCATGTTTGCATTATTCTATTTCTAGTGCTATCAAATGATTAAAATGTTTATTTAGATTAATCACGGGGTTCCTATGGATTAATTACGGTTAAATACAATTCTTTTTTTTTTTTTACTCTTTAAACTTCCACTCAATTTCACCTCCCTTTCTTAAGGAAGTGATAATGTATTGCCCACAAGTTACTATCAGAACAATTATTACAATTGAGAAGTTGTACTTTTTTTTTTTTTTTTTAACTTTTATTCAGTAAAGTAGTTGAATCAGTACTTCTAATTTTACCAGAGTAGTTTTTCCACACAAGTAGCTGTACTTTTACTCAAGTACAGAATGTGAGTACTTTAGACATTGACTAAAACAGAATTTTTAATAACAGTAGTTTCAGCTGATATTCACAACCAGTATTTATTATTTTTTATTCTTATTTTTATATTAAATCAAAGTGAACAATTCTAATTCAAACTCAGAGCCACAATTCTGCTGATTCCTAAAGTTTGAGCTAATGTTAAAGTAGAGTCAATGTTCTATAAATGTGACAATTGGGAAATGTAATTTATAAGTGCTTGTTTTTGTTTTTTACATTTTAATACAGCTACAGTAACAAAACATTAGCATAAGCCTCTCATTCAACAGGTCAGAGTGAGCGACCACCACCAGCTGTTGTTGTTTATCCCTGCAGATTATTTATGTGTCATTTTAACAGAACACTGATGGGTTTAAGATGCTGCTTCAACTGTTTCTTTGACACGCATGGCCTCTGCAGCGTCTGCTTCTGCCAAATATATGTCAGTGCCAAGTGGGAAGTGTTGACTTATGCTCCCTGACATTTCCATGTGAAAACGAAAAAGACATGAGATGCAAACGACACAACGTTGATGATGTGCGCGTGTGTGTTTGTAGCTGCTTGTAAAACACATCAGCTCAGTGTGTGTGTGTGTGTGTGTGTGTGTGTGTTGTCCTCTGTGGTTTCAGACCTCTGTGCTGCAGTGGTTTCATGAGAGGAAGAATTATTTCTGTTTTCTCTGTCTTAAATTAAAGGTCACAGTCAGAAGTGTTGCTCTTTTACTGTTGCATTATACTGTTAGATATGAGCTTTCAAGGTTTACATAAGCTGAACATGTACAAGTGAAATTATTGTTGGCTGAAATCTGATAGAAACTAGACAGTCCACACAGATCATATAACAAGACTAGACTAGGAATACTGAAATCTATATTAATGATACAGAGATGAGGTCGACCGCAATGTTTTTCTCATAGGAGAGAAATTATTAACTAGGATCTTGGCGTTGAATATGAAAGTAACTCCAAATTGGGTGAAGACATTGACCTTGACACTTTTGAACATACACAGTTGCAAAAAAAAAAATTATGAGACTATCAAAACTCATCAAAAACTATGATTACGCAATCAAGTACCTGTGTGTATCATGTGACTAAAACAACTAAAAGAGAACATGGAAAATGGATAGACATCAGCTCTTAAATTAGACTTTAATGAGTCCAAACAAACCATGCAGGCATTAAAATGAATGACTTCCCTAACCCCCAGACACTTCCACCACCTCCACCAGGGGAATCCCAAGGCGTTCCCAGGTCAGTTTAGAGATATAATCTCTCCAGCGTGTCGTGGGTTGGCCCTAAGGTCAGACGGACATACATGGAACACCTCCCCAGGGAGGCATCCAGGAGGCATTCGTTTTGTTTTTTTAACTAAAAAATAAATAAATCTAAATATTTCAGATGTGTTCTCAATAATGTACTTTTTCCCTTTTTTTCACACACAAAAAAAATTAAATAATTATAAAATTAATACAGTCTTCCCGAACCCAAAAATAAATAAAGGCGTATAAGGAGGCGTTGATAAAGGAGGCGTTCATACTAGTCCCAGACACCTCAACTAGCTCCTGTTGACATGGAGGAGCAGCAGCTTTACCCTGCGTCTCCTCACCCTATCTCTAAGGCTGAGCCCAGTCACCCTGCGAAGGAAACTCATTTCAACTGCTTGTAACCGCGACCTCATTGTTTCTTTTGTTTTCTCATGACAATGAGAAAACAAGAGTGGTCTAATAATATTTTCCTCAACATTCCTATGTTTTGTAAAGTGAGTAGTTCCTTGGCGACACATTTTTATGTAGATCTCAGTTGTCATTTTTAAGGCATGTCAAATGTAATTATCATCCTGTTAATGAAGACTGAAAGATGAGGAACTTGTTAATGTATGATATATGATAAAAGAGATTTCCTGTCTCTTCTGTATCTATGGAATGGTTGGATGTAGTGATGGGCGAGTCACAAATGAATCATCAATTAATTTATTTCGTAATACTATGTTCACATTTTGTTTATTATCACATAAACTAGTCATAATTACTCATTAAGTCAGAGGTGGAAGTGTTGTGTGATTTCCCTCATGCAGCAGCTGGTGGTCGCCATGACATGATCTCTGATTGGATGAGGAGATTAGTTACCAGCGACAGACGGACTGAGCGAAGATAGTGGTGGCTGAGTAGAGTTAAGTCACTGAATCGACTGAATTGTCAATGAACCAATGACCTGACCTGTTCTATCTGGCTTACATTTGTTTTAAATGTCCCATTTATGTCAAACTGTAGTAACTTTAAAATTATTACCATTAACATTGTTAGGCTAATGACTTTATAGTAACGCCTTCATCTTCAGTCTGCATTTACTTGCAAAGTTTGTGTAATGTGTTTTTTGCTGTAAGTTTGTCAGCTGTGACTTCAACGTCTGACTTTCTATATTCAGTTGGTCTGATTTACACAGATGTTGATGTCATGATAAAACTAAAGAAAAAAATAAATGCAAATATAAATAAATTTTAAAAAAATAAGAAAAATGTGACTTAAAAAAAGAAAGAACTTCAGATGTAGAGTCAATATACACTTGTCTATTTAGTGAAGATACTCCCAATATTATAATTATTTCAGTCCAAAATGATACAAGAATGAAATTCCTTGTTGGAAAGAACATGAACACTTTTATTCTATTTTAATGTGTGATTAATCGGTTTCCTCTAGTTTGTTTTATTTTGTTTTTTTTCCTATATAGTCAGACTCTTATTGTTCTATGTTTTCACTTCATGTAAAGCGTCATCGAGTGCCATGACAAGCGCAAATAAAATGTATTATTATTAATTATTACTATGAAGCCATCACACAGGCTAAGCATCTACGAAAACGGAGGAAAGAGGAAACCTTGTTAGTTTGGTTTTAACTTCCATTTATGGTATGAACATTGTGATTCAGATTGTGGATTGTGATTGTACCTCAGAGGATCATCATATGATGACCTGCTGGCACAAAAACACCCATTGTTAAGTTTTTCCTTGAATTGATGAAAAACCTCAAAAAGAAGATGACGCCTGAAGATAACGTCTCACAGTAAATACATGTGCCTACAGCTCCATGGGTTCTCTCTGGGTACCCCAGCTTCCTCCCACCATCCAAAGACACGCACTGATAGGTTAATGTAATAATAATAATAATGGATTAGATTTATATAGCACTTTTCAAGGCCCCCAAAGCGCTTCACATCAGTGTTCCATTATTCATGCACTCTCACATGCTCCCTCTGGTGGTGGTAAACTACATATGTAGCCACAGTTGCCCTGGGGAAAGACTGACAGAAGCGTGGCTGCCATTTCGTGCCTACGGCCCCTCTGACCACCACCCAACATTCATACTCATTCATACACCAGTGTGAGTGACAAGGAGGGTGAAGTGTCTTGCCCAAGGACACAACAGACCGACTAGGACAGAACTGCCAACTCTTTGGTTAATGGACGACCTGCTCTACCAACTGAGCCATGGCTGTATTCATCTAAACTGTCCAAAGGTGTGAATGTGAGAGTGATGGTTGTTTGTCTTTATATGTCAGCCCTGGTGACGTGTCCAGGGTGAATGGGATGGGCTGTAGTGACCCCCAGTGAGGGTAAAGCAGGTTCAGACGACCAATGAGTGAGTGAGTGAGTGAATACTCAGAGGTTGGACAAAGCATTATAGCTTTGGTCTTGATCATGGTCAGTATTTATATTCTGCCAAGGAATTGGTTGTGTTAGGTTTTCGCCGGCATTTATGTGTTTGTTTGTGGGTTTATTTGTTTGTTTGTTAGCAAGATACCTCAAAAGGTTTTGGCTGAAACTTTTACGAAATGTTACTGGCACAAGGAACAAGTGATGAAAGTTTGGTGGTGATCAGTGGAGTGGGGGACGGGGGGTACATGTGTGTCTTTCAGTCGAGGGGGGGGGGGGGGGGGGGTTATCTGAAATGTTATAATTTCAGATAACATCACAATGAAGGTATGAAGGTAGCATGAGAACAAGTAGGTCACAGCATTTGTTCTGCATCATGGGAACATTGATGGACTACAAATGACTCATCTAATATCGTCAATGAGACAATAAGCTTATGAGTTGTATCAGTTACTAAACACCTATGTTATACATTTCTTCAACAATAGCTGTTTTTGGATGGAAACATTTCTAAGAACATAGTCCTTCTTGAAATGTGTTGTAGGAAGTACCCTCCCTTAGGGGAACTTTATGTTTTGCATTACACATCTGCTCTACTGTAGCTCTAAATAATGTCTCAGGAGATAACATTTGTTATGATTTGTTTCTATAAAAAAGAAAATATGATTTGTAAAGGCAGTCTGGGGATGATATTAGGGGCTGGTGCGACTTTACTATCTGCAGTAGTGACGTGTTACTATCATGCCACATTCAACCACACCTCACTGTGAAGAAGAAGTGGGTTCTCATTGGGTTATTTTTAAGAACCACAGCCTCGCTGAAAGAGTAGACGTACTTTTAACAATAACAAAAATAGTGACAGGAGATAAAACATGATGTGCACAGTTTTCTAGCAGTGAATTAACAGATATACTGATAGATTAATCAAACTGGTGAATATGATTTGTTTGTATCATTTCAGATAACATTACAATGAAGATACCATGAGAACAAGTAGGTCACAGCATTTGTTGTGAATCATGAATCATGTTGTGAACCACAGCCCTGATCTAATATCAGGGCTGTGGAAATCAGACAATGAGCTAAAAAAGTTCTACCAGTCACTAAACACCTATGTTATATAAACTCCTATTGAACTGTTAACAGACAAGAGCAGGAGCTAAAATAGTTTTAGGAACTGAAGACTACGGTCCCTAGCAGTGATGCGCGGGTTGACCTGAAGTACGGGTGCCCGCGGCCATCTGCAGTTACGGGTCATTAAAAATATTTTTAATGATATTCAGGTTGCGGTTGGTCGGGTCATTTGTTATTTGAGATAAACATTAAAATAACCTGGTAAATACGCTTCATTAACTTCAGTATCCTACAGTATAAAGGGAGCAAGAGACAAGTTAGGAGAGTGGAAGCTCCGGTAATATACAAACAAAAAAATAAGGTTTGATAATGAGCAGCTCCCAGTGTTTTCTTTTCCGTGGAAACCGGGTTTAAATGTCTCTTTGGGTGTTACAGATTGCCGACCCCAATCACGTCGGATTTTAACAGGGAAATGTATGCATTTATGTGAGTAAGGTCATTTGATGTTTGTGAAGACCATTGATAACATTTTAAAAAAATGCAGGTCAGGTCCGTTCTTTTCAAATATACCTATGTGGTCCAAGCCACAGGCGGGTTAGTTATAAAAGCAGACGGTTGCGGGTCATTTATACATACTTACTTTACATGTATAAACGACACACATCACTGGTATGTATGTATATTTGTTAACTGAAAGCACAGAATGAAAGTATGATGTTGTAATTTTGTAACTGAAATAAAGTAACTACAAAAATTTAATTATACTCATATTCAAGCATATTGTGTTTTAGAAATGTATTTAAAAATGTTTAATTTACATACAGTACAAAGTCATATAAGGGTTTAAAATTTTAAGGGGTGGGTTATATTCCATGTTGGAAAATTGATCCATGTGTCACAGTTCTGTATATAGAGAATTGACCCAGGGGTTAAAGTTCTATGAGGTCAGAATTCTATATGACATTGTCTGAATCACAAAAATACCCCAGACATTTTTCTAAACCAGTTATAGGAACCGTTTAAAAAAACAAACAAACAACAACAACAACAGTGTGACAGAGGCTAAAGACGTGTTAATGGCAGTAACATTAGAACATTTACACCCTGCAGGTTGTCTGGTGTGTTCCTTCTTGCCTTGGCCTCCTCTAGGTGTGTTATTATTATACAAGTATATTTGTATTTTATTTTTTTCCATTGGAGGAAATATGTAGCTTATCCAGACTTGTCCTTGGTTATGATTGGTCACATGATAGTAACACCCCCCCCCTCCTCCTCCTCTTTTTTTTTTTTTTTTTTGTATACGCACATATAACCAGAGTCAAAAACTTTGGCCTCCAGTTGGAATCCACCCTTGTGACGTCACTTGGCATGACTGCAAATATTTGGTTTTATCAGTTTGGTGACGGAGGGAGATCTTGATCTTCTTCTCTTGAAATGGTGTTCAAACACTGGCCGCTGGTGTGAAGTCGGGTTTCCTGTTGAATAGAGCCACACAATATATTGTTTGAGCATCGACATCCCAACGCATGTGTACACAATAGTCACATTGCACATCCTGAAATTACTATTACTTTATTTTTATTTATTTTTGTATATATTTTTTTATTTATTAATTAATGTATTATTTATTTATTTTAATTCATTTATTAAATATTTTTATTTGTCTTTATTTATTCATTCATTTGTATTTTTTTTTTTTTATTATTTTTAATTAGTAATTTTATTTAATTATTTCAGCTACAAGAAGGATGATACTGAAACATATGTTCTGTGTCCACCACTAATCTGTTTGACCATTTGCATCGGTACCACACAGCTGTTATATACTGCTAAGGAGTTTTTCATATCACAATATATATCGCAGGGTAAAAAAAAAAAAAAAAATGTCAAGTTTTTTTCTAATATCGTGCAGCCCTACTGTTGAACGGCTTTAAATACTTTGCTATTCCAATGAAAGGGATTTACCAAGAAACAAAAAAAAAACTTTTATCAACCATTCTCAATTAGGACTTTCCCAGGAAACCCCCCCCCCCCCTCAGTCTCACAGGAAACAGTGCACTTTGCTTCCACCCATAGTTTAACATCATGGGTGGAAGCAACGTTGACCCCAGAAAAGCGATAAACAGTGATTACAGCCAGAATATTTCCTATAGGCAGGAAAAGCAGGAGAACTTCATCAAAAAACAGTTGATGGTTTTGTGAAGTGATTCCAGATACGTTCACTGTTAAATATATTACATTTGTGAGTACATACATAAGATGCAAAGACGTGACAAAAATAAGGATGTTCAACTCCGAAGTGGTGAGTTCCTGTTTTAACACCTCAGTGTGATCACGAACACTAGCTCTGAATCCCTGTCTGCTGACAAACTGCAGAATCATCCAGAAGTCGAGAGATTTGACACACAGATCTGAAACTGGTGTTCATGCACGACACTGTTACCTGTTTCTGCTTCTGTTGTCAGTTTACCTTTTTATAGAATGTTTTCCAGGTCCCAGTTCTGCTCCATATTGCCCCCTCCTCTTCCTTACCCCACGTCATTACACCATCTCTGTCAAAAAAAAATACCAAAAAAAGAAAGGATGAATGCTGAATAACAGGAACACTTCCCACTTTCCGCTGGGTCAGAGGTCAAGGGGAAGTTGTACTTGTGTCTGATCCCAAATTCCATGGTGTTTATTTTTTCAAAGTGGAATCAGGCCTGCGTTGTTGCCAGAAGATTGTGAAAGCGTAAAACAATACTTTCCCTTTTTCCTTTCTTTTGTTTAAATCCCCTGCAGACACTCGTCAGACTCATCTTCTGGAAAAGAGACTAAAGCTATAAATGTTAAAAGAAAATATACAAGTACTAAGTGAAGACTATAAGAAAGGTCACAGCTGATTAAAGCTGTGGTAGATTCATACAAATGCAGCTTAATTAAAAAACAAAAACAAATAAGCCTATGTCTGCATTTTACTAAATGAATAAAGTGATACGTTTGTTAAGGAATAAATAAAAATGTAAGTGATATCATTAAAACAATACTAGGTATTATTTGTACTTTCAAATGTTTAATTACTGAAAGAACATAGAAAGAAGAAAGTAGTGTAAACTGCAAAGTCTATAAAGTAAATGTCAAAATGTTACTAGAAAGTGGTATATGTTGGTGCTGTATTGTATATGGAAGTAATGGGGGGGGGGTTAAATGTTTTTAATTTTTATTTATTTTTTTTACTTTTCTTGTCTCATCATTTGAACCTGCTTTATTCTCACTAGGGTCACAGGGTTCACTGGGGGCCTAATCCAGCTACACCCTGTATGAGTCTCCAGTTCATCTCAGGGCTGAACATATATAGACAAACAAACACTCTTGAATTTGACTTGTCAAATAGACCATGAATCCAAATAAACAAAATTATAAGAAGTTTCCAATTATTTTCCCTTTTACATTAAATGAGTGGACATCATCTTTAGAGCCACATTACTTTAAAGAAATCACAATACGTAAGACTTTATTGGGTTTAACTGGTATCTTTATATCTCATACAGTATTATCACAATGGAAGTTTTATGTGTTTTTTTTTTCCCCAGATTTTGCTCAGAATGTTCCCACTGGAAAATGTCTTCACCAGATTAATGAGAGGGTTTTGTAAATATGTACAGTGACTAAAAATATAAATGCAATAAATTTGTTTTTGCTGAACTGCAAGTTTTTCTATGTATACAAAAGACTTATTCAAATACTGTTCACAAATCTGTATTAGTGATCAGTTGTCCTTTGTGGAGATAATCCTCATAGGTGTGGCATACCAAGATGCTGATTAGATAGCATGACTGTTGTATAGGTGAAGCATGATTATTGTAGAGGTGTGCCTTAGGCTGGCAACAATAAAAGGACACTCTTAAATGTGCAGATTTATCAAACAAGACAAAGCCACAGATTTTTAAAGGAACATACATTTGTTATGTGCACTAGAGCTGTTGGACCAGCCTCACAACTGTAGACCAACTGTAGACCACCAGCTCAGGACCTCCACAGCCAGTGTGTTGACCCCCAAAAAGGCCGGAGAATATATGTGGGTCAGCACACGGTGGGGTTAAGACAAGGGTCTCAAACACATTTTCTTTCAGGGGCCACATTTAGTCTGATTTGGCCAGTAAAATAACATAACCAATAAATAATGGTAACTCCACATTTTTCTTAGTTTTACTGCAAAAAAACCACCCAACTCATTAAATGATGAAAATACTTACTTTTAGAAATTATTCAAACAAGGGTGTGAATAACCTGAAAAAAAAAAAGAAATTTCTTAAGAAAAAAAATTCTGCCTCAACTTGTCATTTCTACATGTGCATTATGGATCAGATCTATAATGACACTAAATATTTGGTAACAGAAGCAGAAAATGGGTCAAATTTTGCTTTATTCAACATTTCAGGTTGTTCATATTAAGGTTTGTTGACCTTTTATTGTTACAGAATAGTTTGTAAATGTAAATATTTTCAGAATAAAATGCGATTCCCCCCCCCCCCCCCCCCCCCCCCCCCATTAAAACAAAGACAAAAAAAATAGAATTTATCATTATTTATAGGAAATATGGAACCATTAATTTTTTTGTAGGTTATTATCCTATTATTTGACGGTGGATCATTGGCCTATACAGTATATGAAACATGAACTAAAATGACTTCCACTGCTTTGACTGGAAGTTTCGAGACAGATTTGAACCTTTAGTGGGCCTTTTTTGGCTCCCGGGCCACATATTTAAGACCTTTTGGTTAAGGTATGGGCAGGTGTGTGTGAAGGACAAAAGACAGAGGTGCATTTTATCTATGTTATTCTGAATGCACAGGGATCCTGAAGCCCATTGTTGTGCCATTCATCAACAACCATCACCTCATGTTGGACCTTAATAATTCACAGCCCCATGTTGTAAGGATCTGGACACAATTCCTGGAAGTTGAAAACATCCCAGTTCTTGCATGGCCAGCGTAGTCACTGGACATGTCAACCATTTAGCATGTTTAGATCAGTGTATATAACGGCATATTCCAGTTTCTGCCAGTATCCACAGCTTGGTACATCTGTGGAAGAGGAGTGGACCAACAACCTGATCAAGTCTATGGGAAGGAGATGAGTGGAAGTGCATGAGGTCACACCAGATACTGATGACTTTTCTATAGTGACCTTTTATACAGGTCAGCCTCAGGCACACCTGAAATAATCATGGTGTCTAATCAGCATGATTACACAGCATGACACCAACATGGATTTTGAACAATATTTGAAAGAAATGGGCCTTTTGTGTGCATAGAAAAAAAGTCTTAGATCTTTATCTTAGTCTTAGAAAAATGGGAGCAAAGACAAAAGTGTGGTGTTTTGTTTTTTTTTGTTCACTGTAAAACATTTTTATAAAAGCTGCTTTTAATCAGACAAATTGTACAACTACTATATCATGTTTACCACATCCACCTTTGTCCTCATCCATACAATGTAATTTATAGAATTTATCCTCTAAGTCTCAGAAAAACCTCAGAATTTACCTTCAACAATAGGTGTAAATTCAGTTTTTACATTATTTATTACCCATAATTTTTGTAAACTGTACAAAAGCAAAAAGACCACCTTGGTGTATTGAAGGACCTACAGTAACAAGACTTTTTTTTTTTTTATTGTTGGCATATTTGAGTCCTTATAAAAATAAGGATATAAAAATACGAGAAAAAAGATGTTAGACTTCTTCTCATCAGAAAAAGGGTTCGTCTGCTCCAGATGAACCAGGCCTGTGGTAGTGGAGGCCACCCCACTGGTCATGCATATGAAAACACACCAGGCAGTGGAATAATGGGGCAGATAAAAACAGCCCGTCTGTGTCAGATAATAGGAGCTGTCCATGGGCTCGGCTCCCAGAGGTTGTTAATGTTCGTCTGATACAAAAGAGAATCCACTTCCTCGCTGATTATGTTTTAAACTAGCTCAGCAGTTGTTAACAGTGACTGTGTGTGTGTTTTTTAAAAGCCCAGCTCTGTCCACTCACGTCTCCGCCCTGGCAGTGTTTAGCCACCAGAGACTTCTGTCAAACAAGCAATCTCTTATGTAAATGTTATCCTAGCACCCTGCAGAATAAACAATGCCTGGACCTCACTTCAAAGTGTAGGTTTGACCTGTTGGGATAATGAAAGCTGTTCCTCGGAGGAAGAAAAAAAAAAAAAAAAAGAACAGGAGAATTCTTCATATTGAGGAAACTGTTTGTCACTAATAATCATGAATGACGCTGGTTCAGAAGTGAGGACTAATGTCAAGTGGTGCAGGCAGAACTCCTCCATGTGGAAATATAACAGGGGGTGTAACAGTCTGATGAAAGTAGAAAAAGATGATTGAATGAATAAAACTTTATTTGGAAATTGGAATAGACTTGTAATAAATATACCATACTATGAATGTGATTAGTACATGTGATATCAAACACTATCAGTCTGGTCCACATGTTTAGATATTTATGAATACTTTGGTCAGTGTTTTGTAAGTTTACATCACTTCTGGTTGTAGAGTTTTAGTTTTCATGTCCTGTCTTAGTTTAAACCACTCTGTTTGACAGTCATTGTTTTGACTCACAGACATGTTTTTACTCAGACTTGTCACAGTCTCAGGTAAAGAGAACTTATGGCTTTTATCTACAGACCAATGAACTATTCAACTGTTGGAATGTACAAAAAAAAAAAAAAAAAAAAAAAAATATATATATATATATATATACATTTACATTTTTGTGATTTATTTGGTAAGATCATCATGGTTATTTAGTGGAGAAAGGTTGTGAATATTCGCTGCCTGTTTTAACCACTGATGTCATTTGCTGATAATGTTTTGGCATCTGACTTGTGTTGGTGTGAAAATGAAGATAGCATATTTTCTAATGTTCCCTACTCAGTACATGTGTGTATTGGCAAGAATCTGGTGATACAATACAAGGACCCTGATATGATATATTATGATACAGCATGATACTGTTAAGGCAACTTTTGTTTTATTTTATTTTTTTTATTATTTCCCAGAAGATTTGAATTACACCAGAAATGCACAAATACTAAACACATTTAGATTTGATCAGAACAGGATCTGATGTTATATCACAAGACTTAGAACTTAAATGATGTTTGACAAATGTTATAGTTTGAGATTCTGCTTCAGATGTTCATATTCTATTAGTTCATAACTAAGATCATAACCTTATTTTTGGGCAATACCAACAAAGGAACAAACATCTGCTTCTCAGATAGTAAAAAAAAAAAAAAAAAAAAAAGTGCTTTTAGGATGAAACTCGTAGAAAAACAAAAGTGAACCTCCACCATATCTGCATTTGAATAAATACCTAAAACTATTGGCACAGTACTTTTTAATATTGATACCATATTATGAAATATCATGATACATTGCAGAACTGGTGGTTTCTTACCCCCCTACAAGTCATTTTCATGCATCAGAAGCACTGGCTGGACCTATTGGCCTTCCTGTGCATCTGGTTTTGGTCTACTATGTTACTGTGTTGTTTGTTCTGTTCAGTATGCCACTGCTTCGCTCTTTCCTTTTCCTGCATGAACTTTCATTTTCTGCTGCGAGGACTTTAAACAGTACTACATTCAATAGCTTTACTTCATTGTGCCGACCAGGAAATAAACTTGACAACATTTATTGGATTCACAGGTAGAACAATGTAATGTTGAAACATGTGAAGCTAAATCTGTCATCATTCTGTTGGTATGCCTGTGTAACCAGTTTCTGTTCCCACTTTTATGTTGCACAGTAATGCTGGAGCATGAGTTCCACATTTTAATTATCTTATTTTATTTTAATTTTGCTGTGTTATTTAACTGCATTTCACCTTTTCAGTTAAATCTGAACCAAATCAGTAATGCCAACAGTCAAAGGTCGTTACTGATGTGTAAAATGGGAATAAAAAGAAGAATGTGTCCGAAAGCAAATTGATTCCACAGTTTATTTTCATTGGGAATATTTTTCTCCAGTCATGTATGGTATTTTAGAGATCATGTTTGGTCTTCAGTTCATGTAGCCACAAAAAACACTAGAGGAGAGTGAACATGATATAGAAGCAAGCTTATTATCGCTAATGAAAACTAATGAAATGACGAAAGCTAAAATATTTTCGTTAACTGAATAAATAAAACTTAGAATTAAAATAATTTTTTTTTAAAAATCATGACTTAAGTGAAACCATATTGTATGCTTACAAAACTAACTAAAATCTATAAAAAATTTATAGATTAAATTCCCTTCGTTTTTTGTCTTTGTCAGTGTAAATAACGTTCATAAATCCTGTATGGGATTTCTTTGAACATGACTGCAAGGAAGATAAAAGATATGAAAAAAACTTAAATTAACGAGAACTAAACTAAAACTAAGCATTTAGATAAAAAGGAAAAAAAATATAAAATCTAGAAAATCTGCTCTTAAAACTACCTGAAGTAAAGGGAAAAAGTCAACATCAAATAAATTTAAACTATAATGAAAAATCCCAAATTATTATAATTTTTTATGATATATTTTATTTATCTTACAAGACATACAACAAAAAGTAGACCAACGAACAACCAAAACATACGAAACAAACAAAAACAGAAAAAAAATGATTAAAAAAATAAAAAGTCACCGGCTAATATATATTGTGTGACATGCTACATAATTTTTTAGGATATGAGATTTTAGAATCAACCTGAAGTATACGTGACATTTCTACACCGTGTTGAACTTTAAGGAAAGGAGAACCGAGCATGATAGACGTAGAACACTTTTACTCTCTGAATAAAAACATAATAATCAAATATATTTATATACTTTCACATCCCAACAAAACTTATCCCATGACACTTTACATTTTAAACCAAACTCCTCAGCTTAATACTTGTAGTCAGTGTTTCTATTTAACTCTAGCGTATGTTGTTGGAGCGAGTATTTCAGCTGTGACTCTTCACACCTGACGGGACCGAACACAGTGTGCATGACCTCAGACTTAATTCACACTCTTGACCAAAAGCAACATCCACATACTGTATATGTACCCATGACATCACGTCCTTAAATTACCCGTCTGCGACATGTGTTTCTTTTGGTAATTGTGTGTGTGTTCATATGGTATCATTTAGCTCTGCCAGTCACACTGATGCTCACACGCTCCAAAGGAAGGAAGCAATCTGTTAGTGGAGAGCCACTCTATGGCATTACCAAATAAATACACAGCTTTCACTTACAAAAACAAACTCCATTCATCCACTTTTCACTCTCATTAGCGGCAGAAGTTCAGGCTCTTCAGACGTCTTCTTGAAAACAGGAAAACTATTTAAAGGTTGTGCTGTAGAAAGTTCCTGACACCAGACTATTGTGTTGTACAGATTTAAGAGACAGGTTTACGTCTCCCCGTTGCTGCCACTGTGCCACGTTAAATTGATTCTTGTTTGCATTTAAGCTTGAATAGAAACATACTGTCTGTTGTTTTTTATCACTGTCCGTACGAGCACATGTCTGTGTGCAGGACAGTAGATGTCTGGAGGTATCTGGGTCTCACAGGGTCTTGACTCTGTAAAGTGTGACCTTTGTATTGAAGGTCAGGGTTGTGCTGTGATCTGCGTAACCATGGCGATAATGTCTCTGTAGATGGGAGAATGTGACCTGCGGAGGGGAAGCCACTGAGCTGGATGGATGATAAATTCATTGATGGACTGTGCAGAGTTGAGCCTTTTGGCCACAGCTCAACAGATGACAGTGTCAGTGTGTTTTTAGCTGTTTCCTGAACTGAGCCTCGGTGTGTTTTGTGGGGGTCCGATTTGACTTGCAGTAACAACAGCTCTATATCATTCACAAGGCAGGAGTTATAACATTACAATAGTATAGCAGGGGTGTCAAATTCATTTTAGTTCAGGGTTTATATTCTTCCCAATGAAAGAGTAAAAGTGAAAAAATTAAATTATAGTATGATGAGGTTTGCTTAAAAATCTGAATAACATGAACAACTTGAATTGACTTAAGAAAAACAAGTTAAATTTTAACAATATTCTGCCTTAGTTTATCAGTTTATAATTTACTAGTGCTGTCAAATGATTAACATTTTAATCAGATTAATCATATGGTTGCTTTGGATTAATTCATTTGAATTCTAATTAAATATTTGTTTTTAATTTGTATTTGTTGCGGTTCATCTTGCATGACCAAATGGGCTCAAGAAAGAAGAGAATATAACTGCACTGAATGTGTTTGTCCAAGCTGGGCAACGTGTTAGCCAGAGTGTAGCAGAATCTCCGACTAAAGTTTCCATTGTGTTAATGTGGTATTTTAAGTTGGAATTGCTTTGGTGAAAAGAATACTTTATATTGTATGTCACACTTTATGTTGGTTGACTGTTGTGTTTTGTTTTTTTGAAATTTTCCACAAAATACACAAAAATACACTTGGAAACACAAAAAAATGCAGAAGAAAAAATATACAAAATATGCCAAAAAATAAACTAGTCCAAAAAAAGTGGTGAAAAATCCAATACATATTCAAAAAGCTCTTCTATGATCCAGAAAAAATCCACCAAAAACAGCTATTGAAATATCCAAAACATAAGTATGTTAATATATATGCAATTAAGTTGTTTATTCAACAGTTTCAATGAAACAATTGTTCCATTTATTTGCATTAAAATTGTAAATCACATTAATCATGATGATGGATTAATCTGCTGTAATGTTAATTTTGTTATGTTATGATTTATTATGTTTTTGCTTGTGTTTGTGGGTTTGTTTGATGGTTTTTAGCAAGATAACTAAAAAAAATGTAGGAAAGATTTGGCTTACATTTTCAGGAAATGTTGACATTTTGGTGGAGGTGTGGACATGTGTGTCTGATCTGCTTTAATAAACTGCACTCCGACTGCTTTTCTAGTTTATATATGCTTTATAACTTGCATTACAATCACACAACTTTTTTCTCTCAAACACATTTGAGGTTTTTCATATTTATTCAGTTTATTTACATTTTATGTAAAGGTATAGTTTGTTAATGTAAACATTTTGATGTGTTTTTTTTTTTTTTTTTTTTTTTTTTTTTTTTTTTTTTTTTTTTTTACCAAAACAAAGAGAACATTTGCAGTTGTCATTATTTCTAGGCTATTATGATAATGTTTTACTGGTGTGACTTACTTGAACTACTTGGACAGTACAGTACATGTATGTAGAACATGAATCAAAATGATTTTGACACCATTGATCATTAATATCTTCAGTGTAATTTTTGCATTTCACAAATGTTCCCACATAGTTCATATCAACATTTGCTCAAGTTGTTTTTAATGTATTTAGTTAATAGGTTCATGTCCCAGTTGTGAGGTATAGGCCAAATAAATGTGTACGTGGTTTCCAAAACATTTGTGCAACAGATGAGCTCTCGTTGTTTGAAACATTCAGCTTGGGGTGAACATATTTGTGCCCTGTTGCCAGCTTAGGTTTTTAATATTTTAAATTTGAATAGTTGCCACTAGGTTGCTACATCGTCTTGAATGAAATACAGATGCTTTCCAGACTCGAGAATAAAAGTGAAGTGTGATTAATTAATTTGATTTAAATGACAAAAAAAGCCATTAGTCTTGCTCAGTCCACAACATCTGTATATTTTATTACAGGACTATCAAGGAGTGATAGTTTTTTTGTTGTTTTTTTAATGGAATTATGCATTTTAAAACCTTTCCTTGTGGTCTTTGTAAACTGTAAATGCTATACTTGGGTCTGAATTCTTCATTAATTCAACTCCACAGGTCCATCTTTAACCAAATTTCTGAGTAATGACACCAGAAAGTTATTTTTGAACCCTGGCCCTTTAAATGTAAATGCATCATTTCAGGCTCCGCCCACTCTAAGTTGTTAACGGTGTCGCTCTGTCCTGTTCAACCAACAACTGAACATTTTAGGTAATTTGTTTAAAGTATAGACTATAACCACTGCTGCTGAGAAACAATTATGTCCTATTACAGAGGTTTTGATATTATATCTGCAAATGTTACAAATTAAGAAAGAATTGAAACAGCTGTAAAAATCCACTCTATTTTTTTTTTTCTGGATTGCATATAAAGATAGATTTGCAGTACATCCAACTCAATCTTTATTAACCATTAGTGTCCAAATACACAAATAAATGAACCAAAGACTAATAAAATTGGGTTTAGCAAAATATGACCCATTTAAGTACGAGTCCGGACCCCCTTGTTGCTGGAAAAATGAAGCCACTTTTCCAAAGCTTCATTGTTGACATGTAGCAGAGCACTAGTGTCATGTCTGACAGGATCTAATCAGCCATTGGTAATCACAGCTGTCAATCACTTATTTAGCCTTTGTACCAGTTTAAAAAGGAGAGCGATAAGACAAAAATGTGACGGTTATTCTGTCTTTGTCATCTGAAAACACTGCAATTACAGCATGTTGGAAGGTTTGAGTAATGCTAAAAACATGAATTTATAACTAACTAACTATAACTAACTAACTAATAATTAACAAGCATAATTAAATGCTTGTTAATTTTCATCAATTCTCCATCTCTTAGTCACAGTCAGGCTATAAACTTTTATTCAACCAAAGATGAATGAAACTCCTTTGTCTTTCATACTCTTCTCTGAATCCTTAGTTGCCTTTTCTGCCTCTTCATTCTTCTTCTCCTCCTCCTCAATCCTCTTCCTCTCCTCTTTTATTATAGGGCAGCCATGGCTCAGTGGGTCATCCATGAAGCAGGGTTTTTATTTTGCTTATTTAATTATTTTTAATGCATTGCTTGTTTGTCTGTTATGTAAAACGTCTTTGAGTGTCCAACAAAGCACTATATAAATTATTATTATTATTATTATTATTATTATTATTATTATTATCACCATTATTATTTATTACATTCCATGCATTTACAGTCCTATTTATCAGATTACTGTCCTTTTTCTGTGACTAATACAAACCCTTGTGTCTCCAGCTGCTCTGCCCTCAGCGATCCTGACCATAAGGTTCGTCCCATACCAGAGAGGGATCTACTGCGATGACAAGAGCATCAGTTATCCCTACAGGAGGGACACCATCTCCCATGGAGCCATGGCCGCTGTCACCATCACCTGCTCCATAGTCATTGTGAGTCCAGATGAGCAGTGGTGGAAGACGTTCACATCCTACCATGTACCAACACTGTCCTGCAAAAGTACAAGAGGAGTTTTATTAAATACTATACACTCATTAAATAATAGTAATAAGGGTGAAATGTCAGTTCAGTACCCGGTTTAAAATGGATATGTGGCTGTAAATATCTGTTGTTGTAAAGCAGTGCTTCTCAAATTCTGTCCTCGTGGCCCAGTGTTCTACATGTTTTACCTGTTTCCCTATCACACCTAGTTCAATTATTGATCAGCTCTTTAGAAGGCTGATAATGATCTATTGACTTCCAGGTGTGATGGAAGAGGCAGATATATATATATATATTTTTTTATGTAATTATTTTTTTTATTTAATAAAGTATATATATATATATATATATATATATATATATATATATATATATATATATATATATATATATATATATATATATATATATATATATATATATATATATATATATATATATATATATATATATATATATATATATATATATATATATATTATTTTATTTTTTTAAATTTGGACATTTTTTTTTAATTTCTTTATTATTATTTGAATTTAATTACATTTTTAAATTAATTTTATTTGTAATCTTAGAGAAATATTTAATTGTTTATGTTTTATTATTATTTTTATTTATTTTCTTTTATTTGTAAATAGTTTTACTTACATTTTTTTTCTTTGATTTTTCTATTTATTTTTAATGTTATTAACCAATACATTTTATTTATATTTTTTAAAATTGTTTTATTTATTTATTAATTTAAAAAAATTCTTCTAAAAAAAGAAGAAGAAGAAAAGGTAGATATCTAAAACATGCAGGACACTGGGCCATGAGGACTGGGTTTGAGAAGCACTGCTGTAGAGGAAGATATAAAAAAAAAACCACACACACAAGAAATGAACTTGCAGTTCTACATTTGATATCAGGAACTCTGCTGTTATTGGCAGTGACATAACAGGCATTTAAATAATTTCAATTAAAAAAATGCTTAAAACAGGAAGGTTTATTACTGAAGCATGTCATTATTGGAACAGCTGCAAAAGAATGTAATGATAATGTTTTAATGATTCATTGACTAGTTGTTGACTTTTATATTAAGCAGCAACTATTTTAATATTTTATCAACTATCAAAATGGTTTGATAAGAATTTTAAGGGTGAAAAAAAGTATTTGAGCTTGTACTTTCAGACTTAGTTTCTCCTCTGTAACAGTAAAGTCAATACAGGGTTATTCATGACGCAATAAGGAAAAGCAATAGAAGACTCCAGCAAAGTCACAAGTATTATAATCATTATCAACTTTTATTTCCTGTCTTACAAGTGTTCAATGTGTCGACCACCTGCTGCACTGACACTAATGCCATGAGAGGATTCCTCCCAGATGTGTATCAGCATATTATGATCCACTGAGTTGATTGCTGTTGTTATTCACTGTTTAAAACCATTAAGATTAAATATTCAAAACTTCACATGATGATGCTTGAGAACTGAAATCGGTTAATTTTTTTTTGTAAATAATGCTCAAGTTTTGGTTTTCCACTAAGCAAGATATTAGAAGATGTCCTGTTAGAAACATCTTTTAAAACATTTCCAGCCTTTTTTTTTTTTTATACCAAATAATTCATCAAGAAAATGAATTAACAATGAAAGTCATGGTTTATAGTTATTTTCTGGAGGTGGAGCTAGTTTTAAGTACTTAATATCAGTTGTTTACCCTTCTGCTAACTTCTAGTTGAAGAGATAATGAGTATTTTAATAGTTTTGTCGTCTGTCCATTCAGTAACATGATCACATTATCTGAAGAATGAACTGAGAGATATCTGCTCTAAATTATAGCAGAGATGCACCTTGATTTGATTTGATTTGAATGATTTATTTTGAACATGTGCAGAATGCAACAATAATCAATAGAACAATAATAATAATAATAATAATAATAATAATAATAATAATAATAATAACCTTGGCATGGAGAAGAAGTCTATTGAAAATAGCTGACAATGACCTCTTTGAAATGTAAATATGTATGTATTAAGGTTTTAACAAAGATAATCTAATCTAAAGAACAGGGCCTTAACTTTTAACAGAATCTTAGACCATATTTGGCCGAGGGGTTTTAAAAGGGTGCATGTGAACCAGATAAACCTAATAGTGTCATGGAAGAAGAAACAGGAGTGTGACTGCTGATGAGGACCAGAGAGAGTGAACGTATCACACCAGTGTTCAGGTCTCTGCACTGGATCCCTGTGAGCTTCAGGATCCATTTAAAATGTTTTTATTGGTTTTATTTTTTGATTTATTGGGTCTGCTTTTAACATATCCTCTTGGACCCTCAGGTCTTCAGGTAGTAAAAGCTTTAAACAGGACTCATGGAAAGGTCCTTGTTCAGTTTTTATTTCCCTAAACTATGGAACAGTCGACCTGAGGATCTGAGGTCCACTGCTAGTGTTCATATTTTTAAGGGTCAACTGAAAAATCTACCTTTTTAGCTTAGCTTTTAGTTACATTTTTACTTTTAACATTGTTTATTTCTGCTGTTTTATGTTTGTATTTTTTTTTATCATTATTATTTATTTATTTATCATTTTTATAATTTATTTTATTTATTAAATCTTTTAAATGTACCTGCGATGATGCTGTCTGTGAATAAAAAAAAAGTACAATATTTTTTGTGTAGTACGCATAAAATGGATACTGCTCAAAAAGTACAGCCTCTTCCCATATTGTATTTAGGTATGAGTATCATATTTATTTGCATAGTATAAATATTTTACTCTTTAGGGTCTGGATCATGAGTAAATAAGTTAACTCTCTCCGTTATGTCACTTTCAGATAACCACAGGAGAGGCCTACCTTGTGTACACCAAACGTCTGCACTCCAACTCCCAGTTTAACCAGTATCTGTCAGCTCTGTACAAGGTGGTGGGAACTTTTCTGTTTGGTGCAGCGGTCAGTCAGTCGCTGACGGATCTGGCCAAGTTCACCATCGGCCGCCCTCGCCCCAACTTCTTATCCGTGTGTGCCCCAGCGGTCTGTAACGGATATATGCTGCAAATCAACTGCACCGGTAGCCTCCGCAACGCCACCGAGTCCAGGTCAGTTACTCCACCTTATGCAAATGATTTGAATAGGACTGTTTTCAAGTATTACAGGATGTCCCATGAGTCTCCATACATAAGAAAACTAAACATTTCCTGACATAAACTATTACTACTTATATAATATGCTCTATGTCAGGATGATTTCAGTCCATTGCTTTTTATTCAAATTAATTATTTGGGAACTGACTCCCTGATGAAGACTATGATGCCGAGGCGCGTTGGGATTTTTATATCATTTTTTTTATATGATTATATAGGTTTTTGTAACCATGCCAGTTTATTAAAGGCTTTTTAATTTTCACTTATAAGAGAGTGCCTTGGAATTTTTTCTTTTTTGTTTTGCTATTTTCCTATCCAATAGAGTACCTCTAATTATTATTGCTTATTTTGAGTCCAGGTAGTGCTCCTTAAGCAAACGTTTTTAGGTTTTAATTATTTGGGTTATCTGAAATATCAAGAAATACATGTTAGAACTATATATGTATGGAATCTATTATGTCTCCTATGTATGGAGACTTATGGGACACCCTGTCGTTTATTCAGTTATTAATTACTTTAGACAAACAAAAAGGAGGAAGAAAAAGAACATATCCACTGGTCCTGAAGGTAAAAGTTGTTATACTTAACCCTATTAACATTAACATTTAATATGTCTACACAAGAAAACAAGCAAACAAACAAACATTTCAATGTAATCATTCCTAAATATAGAATATTTTATTTTAGTTCAGGTAAATCATGCCCTTATCTTAACTACCAATACTGACCCTAGTCTTTTGAACAAGTAATTTGTTTAATCCTCAGTTCTATATTTTTTATATTAGTTAATTTCTTCTAAGTGTTAATTATTTTAGATTCGTGTAATGCTTTTTCCAGGCTATTCCACATCTATTTTTTTTATTTAATTTGTTCTTGTCTTAACTTTTTTTTTTTTAAATACTGGTTCCTCTGAGGCTATACTGATTTTTTTATTTATTAAATTTTTTTTTACATTCAAATATCTCCTTCCAATTATAACATTGACATCTTACGTTTGACAGCATGACTGCTATTTCTGTAGAAGTGTAAGGTTAGTGTGTGTTTAAATCATAGAACTGAGGCTTTATATCTTATATCCTTGAGGACGTGTCCAAACTGTAGCAGAAATGTTGTTTTGTCAATGTTCCCAAAAGCATTTCAGAGTCTGTAACTTGAAAAATGATTCAAAAAGTTGTCTGATCTTCTTGTTCTCAGCATGTACTAATGGTCCTTAGAGTAAATAGTTTATATCTACAGCAGGGGACCAATGAGCCAACGTTAGACATCCTCATTGGGCCTCTTTAAAGACACATAAATATACAATCGAATGAACCTCCACTATGGTTTTTATGGGAACTTTAAGATGTAGGACATTTGTTTTTTCAGGCCATAAAGTATCACTTTAAAGTGCAGCTTATAACTGGGCAATATGGGAAATGTCTTAAAAATGTTTGTCAGTATTTGTAATTATCATGAGAAATGAGAATGATTTTTCCAGTTTAAAAGCTAATGTACGAAAAGATGGACATGATGTAAGAGAGCGAACAATAATATCCACTGTAAGAGAGAGGAAAAAAAGGAGAAAGGTTTAGAAAAGATGGGGCCACAAGAAACTGCCACAAGAAATAAGGAGATAAAACCAGACACAAAATGACAAATAAAGTAATGTGGTTATTTGTGGTGTAAACTGATTTTTGTAGTAACCAGACAATTTCTAAGTATCATAACTTTTCACAAATCCTAAATATAAAACATTCAAGACAAATGTAATAAAAAATATTTTTTTCTAAAATGAAACAAAACTAATAAATGTAAATTTTATAGGTTTCAGTTTAGAAGGTCCACAAAAGAAGCCATTAAGACAACAAAAGAGGATATCATGCTGGTATTTATTGAAATATAAAATAATATAGATTAATAGATCAATACATTAGATGGATAATTTATTAACCTTTTAATAGGGCATTGTTATTTTAAAGCTGCAATGTTCCCAGCAGAAGATAATGAAATAAAAGAATAAAATAAGTTAAATATAATGGATGGAAATGTAGAAACAGTAAAATGAATAAGAAAAAAATATTAACAGGGGAATATAACATGTAATAGTGCAGAATGAAATCAGTATTTTTGCTAAATTACTAAACTAAATTATTTCAGGTCAATTTAGTCATATTACTGTCATATCTGCTTTTAATATATGTATTCTGAAAAGTTGAAAAACAATGGAGTAAAAAGTACAATATCTGCCTCTGAGATGAAGTGGAGTAGAAGTATAAACTAACAAAAAAAACAAAAAAAAAAGATGAATATTCCAGTAAATTTCCAAAGACTGTAACATGTATCCACTTCCCACTGATAATAAACTTTTGTGATTTTAGTCAGACTTCCTCCACCTAATGTAAACTTTAGAGTAACAGTGTTTTTCTTCTGTTGTGTTCTCAGGTTGTCCTTCTACTCCGGTCACTCGTCCTTTGGGATGTACTGCATGCTCTTTCTGTCGGTGAGTGACTTTTACTCCCTCTGTAAAATGTGTGTTTACCCAAAAGGAGGAGGCCGTCCAAACCGATGGACAACCATCACATAAGTTTAAAAATATCATTGTTGCGGTGGCGTATGTTGTACAATAGGCGGAAGATGACAGATGTTAACTGTTCATCCCACTGAATAAAACGCGGCCAGTCTGTTTATGCTGCTGCACGACTCCGTCTATGTTTGGATGAACTATTTTCACTACAGCCAACGTTGATCACATATAAGGATTGTAGATCCTGGTCTACATGCATCATAACATAAGTCAACCACTCCAGTCTAACCCTTTAGTGAACACTGTGGGTGTCCACATTTTGTATTTCTTTTTTTAATTAGATTTATTTGAATATTTAAAAAAACGAAAAAAATAAATAAAAAAACAACAACAACACAAGCATGTTTTAGCTGAGAATTAGTGATTATAACTTAAGGGTAAATGAAGTTTAGAACTAATTTTGAAAAAAAAGTCAGTCTATCTCTGTTTGGGGGGTACATCTGTGAAATAATCTGGATCAGAATCTAAAAAAGTATAATAAGAAAATATATAATATTATCTGAATAAAAGCATATATAGTTGTAAGATAGAAGAACAGGTGAATAAGTCTTATATTGCAATAAAACTATCATGATTAGGATATATCTATGTATATATCTATGGATCATATGTATTAATTATTGTTTATGTAAGTGATTTGTAGTAAAAGTGAATGTACTTTCACTACAAATGAATGCTTTACTAGTACTTTAGTTGATCATAACAGATTGTATGAGGTGAATTATAAATAATGTGTATATAAATGGTTATGGATGTTTTGTGATAATGATATAAAGGACATAGAAAAGTATATAGTGTGTTAATGCAGTATCTATTTGGATTTTAGTTTTGAAAAGGGGGTGGGAGTTTATAAGTTTCACTTTTTCCAACTCCTTTTCAAGTACAAGAAATTTTTTTTTGTAATTTTCAATGATGTTTTGATGATTATTGTGTGCTCTAAATAAAACTGAATTGAAAAAAAAGGAGTGGGTGGAAGTTAACACTTACCTCTTACTGTATTAACTTTTCTAACAAAAATCACCAAGAAAAACAACACAATTTATAAATATATATATATATATATATATATATATATATATATATATATATATATATATATATATATATATATATATATATATATATATATATATATATATATATATATATATATATATATATAAATGAAAACCATAAACGAGAATAAACACAGAAACAACAATACTCTATAGTAGTAATAATAATAATAATAATAATAATAATAATAATAATAATAATAATAATAATAATTGTGGAAAAGAAATGAAAAACACAAACAAAATTAAACCAAAAATGAACCAATTATTGCTAACGGTAAGTATCAAGACATTAGAGTAGAGAAACAAATGTACCTCAATTCTGGGAGTCACTAATTTTTTGGCCAGTTTGGTTGAAAAAAAAAAGGCATTAAATTGTGTTATAAGTAATCTTAAAAAGTCTTAAATGTAACGAACACTGTTGAACATAAGACTTGTTTGTGAAATTTTTCACTTTTTTATCTAGAAAATCAAGGTCAGTGAAGTTACTGTATTTGGTTCCTTAGCCGAAAAAAAGGCCAAAGAAAATAAAACACAAGAAAAACAAATGTAAAGTGAAAATACCCCCCACCCCCCACCCCTGCCAAACACACACACACACACACACACACACACACACACACACACACACACACACACCGAATCCATTGAAAATGTTCCATCATGTGACAGTGTGTACTGTGTCTATAATGTATAAATGTCTAATGTATGATGTTTAATCATGTCTTATGTTTGCACTAACATTATCTGTATTTGTACGGTAAGTTCTGAATTCTCAGCTGCTGGAATGTGACTGGTTTTTGGAAGACTGTGCATCGTAATCTCATTTTCTGTGATACGCTGAATATTTTCGCTCTGCTGTGACATACCAAATGACAATAAATCTAATCTAATCTTAGAACATTAGACAAACACAAGTACTAATCCAAACCCCTGTCCACATCTACATTCTAATAATAATACATTTTATTTCTATAAAGCTTTTTATGGAACTCAAAGACACTTTACATGGAGTGAAATAGTACAATAAGAGCCAACTACAATAAAACAAACAATAAAAGACAATCGATTTCAACATCATTCCTTACATTAGTACCATTACTTCATAGTAGCAAAAGTAACGACAACAACAACGTACACCCACTACTCACTTTTCCATTGATTCTCAAATTACAAAAATATAACTTTGCATAAAAATGTCCCAAATGGAAGAATGATAATTTTGACAAAAAGCCCAAATTTTCAATTAAATGTTTTTTTGTTTTTTGTTTTTTACTGGCAAGAGGTGGTTTTTTTTTGGGTGTAGCTCAAATAATGTGTTACACAAAACTGCAATGGGAGGACTAATTTTTTTTATTTAAAAAATATGTTGATGCATTTTACAACAAGCAAAGAAGAAAAGTTTTAAAAGAAACAGTATGTGTGGATACACCAGGAAACGCCCATCATTTTAAATTTAGCAGGAGATAAAGGGGTAATATGCTTTACCGATATATTTATTACTACTATATGATACTTATATTTGTTGTTGTTTATGCAATGTCTTGTCAAGTCATTTCACGATAATAAACAAATCATGAAATTGGTGATTTAATGGAAAATGCACATTATGTGCTTCTGTTTTGTTCGACATTTAGTAAATCTCAGTAAAGTTTTACGCATATATCCATTGGAAAAGTGACTAATGTCCATGCAGAGGTGGACCTTAGAGACTCTGTAGAACACATTGGACCTGAGATTGTTGACTTACTGTAACTGTTGCTGTCATTGTCTGGTGAATTACCAAAAATAGTCATGTGACCAATAAAGGCTTAACCCTTTAAGTCAAAAATGAATAAAATAAGTAACAAAATGGGCAACAACAGCCAAAAATGTAAAATAAACCAACAAAATAATAAGTAACATGAACAAAATAAGATACAAATGGCACAAATGTGAATAAAAATATTAAAATACAATATTAAATGTAGAAATATAAAAACAAAATAAGGAACACAATTGACAAAACGCTACCGTAATAAATGTAAAAAATAAAATAAATTAGTCAAAATAAAAAATGATGTCTAAATAATTAAATAAAATAAATAATATTGTAATTTGGTTCCAGTAGTTTTAGTTTTGGCTTTTTTTCTACATTAGTTGCTTTTTGACACCTGTTTATTTCCATATATCAGATCAATTTTTTCTGGATATTGAAACTAAACCATCCTTTCATCTGACGATTATTAAAACCCTTTCATACACACATTTCTTTTCTGTCCAGTTCTATGTCCAGGCCCGAATGCAGGGGAAGTGGACGCGTCTGATTCGACCCACCATCCAGTTCTTCCTGATGGCGTTTGCTTTTTATGTTGGATACACTCGGGTGTCGGACTACAAACACCACTGGAGTGACGTCCTGGTGGGCCTGCTGCAGGGGGCTCTTATCGCCATACTCACTGTGAGTTCTATCCACTCCTGTTGGGAATTTGGGAAAATGCTGATGTTCACTTTCTTGTCAGGACACTATCAATCACTCATGACACTTTATTTGCAAAACAACCAACATTTCAAAGCGATGCTCTGGCTCTTGTTCCTCAGGGCACATTGGATCAGGCTACAGTTGAAGGATTTTATTACACTCATGAAGGTGTCTTCAGCGCTGGCGTCCTGTTCAGTGCTGTTGCAGGAGTTAAATATTGCTTCCTGTGTCAATAGTACAGCAGCTGTTTCTTTAAAAAAAAAAAAAAAAAAAAAAAGGTTAAACTTGGGAGTTGAGCATCGAGTTTGAGTCCAACAGGTTTCATTAACATCTACATCATCACAATGTGATGATTAGTGGATAATTACACTGAGGAATTTGAAATAAAAAATTAAGTTCAGTTACATGATATTAGAAAAACTGACATGTGATATTGTGATGTGAAAAAATACTTTATACGGAGGTGGACAAAGTACTCACATTCTCTACTTAAGTAGAAGTACAATGAAAAAATACTCTGGTAAAAGTAGAAGTACTGATTCAACTCGTCTATTTAAGTAAAAGTAAAAAAGTACAACTTCTTAATTGTAATAAAGTACTAAAGTAAAAAGTAAAACTCCTTTTTTTTGCCTTGAACGCAACAATACTTATATACTTAGATAATAGTCATATAATTATAATATATGAAGTGACTTATTTTCATACTGTCACATATGTTTAGTTTGAAAAAGTAATGAGTTTATTCTGAGAATGTAAAGAGTATAAAGTACAGATATTTATATAAATGTAAAGAGTATAAGTACAGATATTTATATAAATGTAAAGAGTATAAAGTATAGATATTTATATAAATGTAAAGAGTATAAAGTACAGATATTTATATAAATGTAAAAAGTATAAAGTACAGGTATTTATATAAATGTAAAAAGTATAAAGTACAGGTATTTATATAAATGTAAAGAGTATAAAGTACAGGTATTTATATAAATGTAAAGAGTATAAAGTACAGGTATTTATATAAATGTAAAGAGTATAAAGTACAGATATTTATATAAATGTAAAAAGTATAAAGTACAGGTATTTATATAAATGTAAAGAGTATAAGTACAGATATTTATATAAATGTATTTATTCATTTCTTTTCACCTTCAGACATCAGATGAGTCAACACACATTACTGCCTTGTTTACAGTTATTTTGTTTCATGTTGTTTTGTTCAATCTGTTGAGGGTGTTAAATAAACATGTTAATTGCATATATATTAATTTTTTTTGCATATATTTTGGGTATTTTGTCACATTTTTGGGGGGGCATTTCTTTTTTTGTATTTTAGAGGAGTTTCAAATATGCTTTGGATTTTTCAGCTTTTTTTGGGTTTGTTTTATTTGTTTGTGAATTTTTTAGTTTTTTTTTTTCTTCCTCTCCGTGTGTTTTGTTTCTTAGTGTATTTTGTGGGAAATTTGAGTAAAAAAACAAACAAAAAAAAACAGAGACAAAACCGTCAACTGATATGAAGTATTTTAATCAATATTAATCCAAAGCAAGCGTATGATTAATCTGATTAAAAATACTAATCATTTAACAGCCTTAATATCAACATCTCCTTAATGTTAAAGATGTTGTTGCAGCTGAAACGTGTCTCTACAGTCATGGAAGGATTGAACCTACTTAGAGTTAAATCCAGGTGGGACTTTCTTTGGCTGAGTTGTGTGTGTATTTATTTTCACTACTTCTTACCTCCTCATCATGGTCCTGTCTTATTTAACATCACCAACTTCTGCTCAACAGAAACTGTATTATTTTTATAATTTTGTCCAAACATGTTTTTTTTTCCAAGTATGAAAACTTTCAAAAATCTGGACACTTTTATCCAGAGGTGGAAGTAACTAAATACAAGTACTTTCTTTACTGTACTAGTTGAGTATTTATTTTTCTGGCAACTTTTTACTTTTACTCCCTACATTTTTCTATAAATATCTTTACTTTATACTCTTTAGATTCTCACTTTTTCAAACTAGACAAATGTGACAGTATGAAAAACAAGTTGCAAATCAGTAAATCAGAAATTGTGACTTACTATATCAAATTTTTGACTTTTTATCTCATAATTATAACTTTTTATGTCATATTTCTGAGCTTTTTTCCTCATAGAGTTGATGATTTATCTCATAATTTAGGTTTTTTAATCTCATAATTTTGAATTTTTTATCTCATAATTTAGATGTTTTTCTCATAATTATGCTTGTTTTAATCTTCTATTTATGACTTTTTAATTTTTCCAAAATGTTCTGTCCATACCCACTACACTGAGTACCATGACCCAATAGAACACATCATCAACACAGTAACTCTCTTTTAAACAGAGATGTATAAAGTACTGGACTAGAGTAGTGGAGTAGAAGTACAAGTACTACATCAAAAAACTGACTTGAGTAAAAGTTGAAGTGTTCTTCAAGCATCATACTCAAGTATCCAAAGAAAATTGTACTTAAGTATTGCAAGTAGAAGTACGTAAAAAAGATTTCTACTCAAGTAGTGAAAGTAAAAGTAGAAGTAAAATTACAAGTAGAAGTAATGAAAAAAATACTACTTAAGTACTGAAAGTAAAAGTAAAATGTAAAAGTACTGTGTAGGCCTGTACTAAATGAAAGCAGTCACAAGTTTTAACACATTTATATATTTAATATGAAAGGCACAACTTCATCTGAGGTAGCAGTAGTACAAGTACATACCAGTTCACTTACAAGTGTTCATGAAAAAACTACAACTTTCAAAGGCCAGAATATTCCAAGAATATGACCAAGAGACAAACCAAATATTTCTTGTGTAAAAACGGTGTAGCAGCTACGCATGTAACATTACCAAAAGGCCGATTAGAGCGTGCAGTTTTATTATGTAGTGTTTGATCGCTGACTCGTCCAATGATGAGACACTATCATCAAACCAGGTGACAGAACCATGTATCGCTGTGGCATTGATATGTGTTTGGTATGCTTCTGAACTATTTTAATAAGAGTAATGATTCGGCACATAAAAATTTTTTTGGAGTAAAAGTATTTATTAAATGTAGTGCAGTAGAAGTGGAAGTAGGCGAAAAAAATTATACTCCAAAAAAGTACAGATACTGCATTTCACTACTTAAGTAGTTGTACTTCGTTACTATACATCTCTGCTTTTAAAGGACTTACTTTTGGATATTTTTGACATTTTTCTTGTTTTTCCTGCTTAAATAAGTATAATTTCATCCATAGCAATAGATACTTTTTACTTCATTACAATTGAGAAGTTATACTTTTTTACTTTTACTGAAGTAAAGGAGTTGAATCAGTACTTTTACCAGAGTATCTTCTCACAGATGTAGCTGTACTTCTACTTAAGTACAGAATGTGAGTACATTGACCACCTCTGCTTTTATCCAACAACAACCTAGAAGCAGTCGTTCCTACATGTGTTTCAGCAGAGTTCTACGGCTGCAGTGCACTCTTGTCTTGTGTCTTAGATAAACAAACAAACCCTGAGTCGACCTCGGGTGATTGCAAACGCCACAGCCTGAGTCCTAACCAGCTCCAACAATAACTACAAGACACATCAAACTGGTTTAAAAAGCACTTTCATCATGGCCCAGACCGTTTTTAGAAGACATTTTAAAATTATAACTACCAGTGGGTTAACTGCAGAAGAGTGACCCCTGACCTCCTGTGAGCCTGAATGCAACCTGAGATCCTCTGGTAGATTATTCCTGGCTTTTCCTCTCAAACTATAAAACTGAAGACAGGACCTTTCTACTTTTGGATCCTCATTTGTGGAATGAACTGACAACAGGGTACATACCATAACTTTACAAGTTGCAATTTTTGTATTTTTATTAGTATTTTTTTTTTTTTTACTTTATTTTATTTTTACAACATTAGTATGGGGGGGGGTGAAGCCAAACTATAGGAATTATTTGTATACAGAACAAAACAGACATAAATATCACAATTGAGAGAAACACAAAAACAAAATAAGGCAGTCGGAAACGGCAGACCTCCACCAAAGTTTGATATGATGTCAAAACATGACGTGATGGAGCCATAGGTGTTGACCCATCTGATGTCTGAAGGTGAGATGATGTGAATGGGGAAAAAAAACAAACAAACACCATATTCTGAGATATTACCACTGATGTGTTTGAGCTTGTGACCTTGACCTTTGACCTTCATTGCTCAAAATCTAATGGGTTCTTCTTTGACCCATTATCTATCATTCCTGAAAGTTTAATCAAAATCCATTCAGAATTTTTTGTGTAATCCTCCAGACAGACAGACAGACAAATGTAATACATCCTTGGCAGAGGTAATAATAAACTGTAAACCTCTGCCCAGGTTAATATGGTCACAGTGAGTGGGTCTAGCCTCTATACCCCCTTAGATTTTATGATTATCTGAACCGTTGACCCTGAAAACATACCTGTCAAACTTGAAATCTTGTGGATACTTTCAATAGTTTTAATGATATATACAGGGTTCCTATGGATCCTTGAAAAGTCTTAAAAGTCATTGAATTAATTGTTCAAAAAATAAGGCCTTAATTGGCATTAAAATGTCTTAAATCCGAATATTCAAAAGTCTTAAAAATTTTGACAAATAAGTAATATTTATGTTAATTTGAAATAAAAAGTATTTGGTGATATTTAGGCTGTATATATTGGAAAAATAATTTAGGAGGAGTAGAAAATGAGGTCACATCATTCTATGGGTGTAATATTCCTTTAACTTAGTTTTTTTTTTTGCAAGTGTGTGTTTATATAGTGTGTGTGTGTGTGTGTGTGTGTGTGTTATATAGTCAAAATTTTAAAGTTATGCTTCCTGATGCAAATGGTTCATGAATGTAGCATCAACTGGACCAAAAAGTCATGTTCTATTTAAAATAAATAAAATAAAATAAATAAATAAAACTGCCCCCAGGTACATTAATTTATCTGCTGTTTTTTTTCCCCTTTTCAATTTTGGTTTATTGTCAGCTTGGTTTTAAATTTAATTTAATAAATAAAAAGGTCTGAAAAAGTCTTGAATTTAACCTGTATTTAGGAAATCCCATTGTTTGATAATGGGGTCTTCATTGATGGTTTATAAACACTGACCTTCTATGGCTGTGATTTAATTTTTTTGTGAGTGAATTTTAAAATGTGAAATGTGTATTGTACAAGACATTAATTTTGGAAAATGCATCCATTGTAAGTAAATGGGGAAAATGTTTTGGTATCCAGATGGTTCTCCAGATCACCCAAAATTAATGGGAACTCATTTGGGTTAATACTTATCTCTAGAATTTATTTTAAGATCCACTCAAAACTTTTTGTTCAATCCTGCTGACAAGGAATCAAACTGAATCACAATTTTAGTCCTGCTTTTTTATTTATATTCAGCATTTGTGACATTTTTATTAATTACTCATTGATTTCACTGACTATTTTTCTAATTGCGTTTCATTTTACTGTTTTATTGACTATTGAATATCACAGTAACTCAGTTCTTACAGCATTGAAAATCATTAATCCTCATTAATCATTAACTTTTATCTCTGTAGTATTTTAGTTTTGTTTTTCGTTTCCACTAAGTTTTAATGTCAATAGTTATTATCATTTTATATATATGTAGAGAAATTGACTATTTTTAATGACGCATTCATGTATATTTTGTTAGTTTGATGAAATCCTTGATTTACTGAAGCTGAAAAAGGATGGATGATCATAAATATCAATTACAAAACCACTGTATAAGCTACTTTATTTCTAGTTCAGCATGAGTCATTAACAGAAAGGGGGAAAATGACACTGATAAAAGAGCTGTTTTGTTTTTGTCTGGACTAACTGAGGTGTTCTAGGGGCAGGTAACACTGGGCTGCATGGGGTTTGGACTAGAATAATACAATTGGCCTCTAGAGGAATAGGTTACACTTATGACTGATGAAACTGTATCATGTTCTTTTTGTACATACCAGCATCAGGTACACACCCATCTACAGTAAATGGTTGTAACATCATCAATAGCATATTAATCACATCATACTGAAATTTGACACTCAGCATCTCTGTGTAAATCCTGTTTCATATGTAAAATTTTCCAACTCTAGGTTGTGTGACTTCTGGTAAAATGTACTTAATTGTTAATAACGTCCTTTCTGTTCAGTCATAAGGATTTCACATTCATGCCTATTTTTTTGGAAATTCAATTCTCTATTCATTTCTTACCTCATTTGTCACATGTGTGTACATATACATTTTAAGTTATTGGTATCTGAAGTGACCAGGGTTCAAACACCTAATTTACATATTCATAAAATAACTTCTATCTTGAAACCTAGGACTGATATTGATTAATTTTGTATTATTGACTTGTAGGAAATTAGTTATGGTCAGAGCTTTTACTGAGTAAATATAATCTTCGTGTCACACCTGCAGTGAAACTGGCTACCAACATTTAAGATAAATGATGATGAGCAATTTGACACTATAAAAAGCTGTATTTATTATTGAATGCATCCCCATTAAACCTGTAGAAGTGAACATTATATGAAAAAAAAAATTGAAAAAAAAAAAATTTGTTACCTACTTTCCTATCTGCTCATTTGTTGTTGTTTTTTATTCTGTTTTGTTTTTTTGTATAGATGTATATGTTTAGTACTTCAATTATTTATTATTATTATTATTTTTATTGTTATCATTTTTGTACTATGCACTCTATTGGTATAAGATTAATTCAGGTTATTGGGGAAGTGAAGAAGGGGTAGGATTAAATAAGCTTATGCTTCATCCTACTCCTTTTCGGACATGTCATAGTGTATTATTATTATTATTATTATTTTTATTATTGTTGTTGTATTGATTATTGTTGTATTCTGCACATGTTCGAAATAAAGCATTGAAATCGAATCAAATCAAAGGAGCCAGAGGTTTATCCATAGGTTTTTTGCTTGGCCTGCATTTTGGGGACAGACCTTTATTTACCTTCATTAGAGATTTGTCTTGCAACTTGTGGAAATATGTTGTTTCTCACTCAAAAAAATAACTACAAAAACCACAGTGTCATAAACCTGATTATCACATGACCTGCCCTGAAGTCACATAAATGAAATCATCTGAACTTGGTCTCATCGTTGTCTGTGCTGAGCTGTCTCTGCAGACTTGTTTTCACCTGTTTTCATTAGTTTATAGTTTCTGTCATTCTCAAAGAATAAAAATTAATACGTCTCTTTT
Source organism: Siphamia tubifer (assembly GCA_020466265.1). Taxonomy (NCBI): domain Eukaryota; kingdom Metazoa; phylum Chordata; class Actinopteri; order Kurtiformes; family Apogonidae; genus Siphamia; species Siphamia tubifer. The sequence goes on along the minus strand of CM035804.1, from coordinate 21,066,957 downwards.
TGAAACGGCTACTTTGCTTCACATGTGATGAGACATGCAGTCCACTGAGACATTTCACTTGAAAAATCTATAAGAACTGGTACAATGTCAAACTATGACTTTTTTGTTTGTTTTTTTTTTTACTTAAAAGTCATCATTTTGTGTGTCTATATTAGGGCTGCATGATACTGTTAAAAACTACAATTGTTTTTTAAACCTTGCATTGCGATATGAAAAAAAAGCCTCAGAACATAATAACTGTGTGGTGCTGTTGCAAATGGTCAAACTTCTCTTTTTGGTACCAAGTCTTTAGTTAACAGTGATTTTTTTTCTTGTTTGTTGTTAATTTTTCAAAGTTGTTACCAGTGACTCACTCCAAAATGATTAAGAATGATTGTGATTGGTGGATTGTTGCATGCAGTGTGTGTGTTATATACCCTAGAAAGGAGGAGAACACACTGAGTTCAGTTGCCTACGACATTGTAGGACCTGCGATGTGACTATTATGCACATTTACATCATGATGATGATGCTCAAATGATTTTGTACAGCTCTAGTGTATATGTCATAATTCAAACTTTATTTAAAAAAAAAAAAAAAGACTTGGCCACTGGCTGCAATCCATACACATGGGCCAGGACAAGACTTGGCCTCTTTGTTAACTGTTTAATTAATTGAATTTTTCTTTAAGACACTCAGATTTTTGACTTTGGCTCCTCTTCTTCAGGTGCGATATGTGTCAGACTTCTTCAAGCAGCGGCCTCCTCCCTGCAGACAAGAAGACCCAGCAGAGAGCGAACACCTGGAACGCAAGCCCAGCCCACAGCCTCCAGACTCACAGCACGGAAACCACTACAACTACTCTGGAGCCGTATGAGTGCCTTTAACACGGCCGCTAACAGATACTCTTACTAACCCAGACACCACTTTTCTAACAGCAGCACCTTCACAAAAAGGATGGGGGAAGTGTAAAGAATCCAAATGCAGTTCAGTAACCACTACCAGGACACTTAGTCAGACAAGACCTGCTCCGTTCTGACACGACAGCTTACAGCTTAAAAAAACTTAGAGATTCCCAAGACCTGTTGGGACAGAAGCTCCTTCTTTCTCTTTTAGTTTTGCGTGTGAGAGTTGCAGAAATGTGTGACTGATCTATAATGTGTTTTATGTATAGTGTGTTGTTAAGTGTGACATTGTGCAATTATTTTATACATAAAAATGTATGTATTACCATCTTTTTCTTACCCCTTTTATAGAATTTACTGACAAACATTTAAGATTGATGGCAGAAATGACTGCTGAGGATATCTGTAAAATTTCAATCACACCGTGTCTTCTTTCTGTCCTTGAGTGAAAGCAGAAAGTTTTAACTTTTTTTTTTTTTTAAACTGTCTTGTTCAGCTGCAGTCAGATAAAACTGCTGTTCTTTTTATCTACACTGGAAACCAGATTACAGTATACAGTATCTGTCCTATCCTCTGACACTTTAGCCATTTCACTCTACAGATATCTCCATGTTTTACTATCTCTAGAAGATATGCATGTGTAATCATGGACTGCTTTTACTGTTATAAATACACAGCTATGTATTATGCTATTTGTTTATAACTACTGTATTAATAAATTGTGTAGCTTTTGAAGAATGTATTATCGTTACTTAACTGTGAAGTTACACTGCCTGAATTGAATGTTTTATTTTTTCTTCAAAGACAAAAACTTAACTTTTTTTAAGCACCTGGAGATTTTCAATTGAAATAGTAAAATATACATGATATTAAAGTTGAGTGTTTCATTCATCCAGAAAAATTTGAGTGGATGTAAATATTCATAACTATTACCAAGAAGCTGTTTTTTGTGCTCTTTAGATTATTTCTCAGACTGTAAATGTGTCAGATCTATGTCTCACATTAGTCTCTGTTAACAGTTTAAATGCAAAGTCCAAAAAGTTGAATAACCTTAGATTGTTCATCTATGCATAACACATTAGCTTAAAATTTAATTAGAACATACTACCTTAAGTGGGTAGCTATATTAGTTAGCATTCAGTGGATGCTAGTAGTCATGAATGTAGTCAAAAGTTGTGTGTTTACTTGCCTAGAGTCTTTAAGGTATATCAAATGACAAATTGTACATTTCATCCTACTAAGCCATGAGCATGTATCTATTGTTTCACTTAATACAACTGGATAAAGTCTACATTGGTTAAATGCACATTGCTGGATTTCTTCCATAAAGGTTTCCTGTTGCCTTCCAGTACCCGTCATCCTCCACAAGCATTTTATATTATGTTGTAGCCAGTGAAATGTTTTTGTTTTTTTATTTTGTAGTTTTCATCATACTATGCAGTGTTGTGTTCCTGTTAAACGGTGCGTGGCAGTTTGACAGGGTTTCATGCCTGGACTTGCATTTGCTTGCTGTAGGATTCCTCTGGGGAATGGAGATGTTCAACACAGTAAATATGTGGTTTATCGAAACTGGTTCAAAATACTTGCTATCAGTGTGGCATGGACATTTTGTTGTGTAATATGCATACAGTTAATTAGAGCAGTGGAAACAAACTTTTGAGGACCATTTTTGGCTTTGTGGGGGCCCTATGTAAGATGGTGTTCTGGGGACCCCTATTTTCTTAGATGATCTATAAACACACACCAAATTATCACAAATCACAAAGCAAAACAGGCCACAGTCATGATAACCTCTCATACTAAAATTAAACATCACAAGCTGAGTCACTCAGGCAAGACAACTAATAACTAGAAAGACTTTGGACTTTGACTCAACATACACAACTAATTAGATTAGATTAGATTCCACTTTACTGTCATGTACAAATACAGAAATGTAGTTATCAGAATTACTATATAAATCCCAAGGGGAAATTGTTTTAAAATAAGAGTCATAAGGCAATAAAGAATGTTAATCAGTAAATAATAAACATTAAGCAATACAAATTACAACCACACTACGTCCATCCAGAAGTACATAGCAGTAGTCAATGCACTACTACATATATGTATGTGTGCGCGCGCGCCCGCTGACGTCACTGTTTCCATTATAAATGTACAGGCTAACATTCCAGTACATTCACATATGACACCGTCAGCACTGATACACCATGTATGCACAAAAAAAACCAAACTGTTCATTATCAATATTCCTCAGCCCCACGTAAATTAGCGGTACCTAGCATAGCACCAGTTATGGTTTTAATGTTTCTCCACTGCCACCTTCTGGTTAAAACCAGCATAGCACAATAAGTCACACTACTGTCCAGCACAACAGGCATGAATGGGATCAAATACCACAGCAACAGTCACAACTAGAATACTAGAATATTAAAGACCTGTTAATTTTAAACTTTGAAAAAAGTCTTGGGTGCCACATAATCATTTAAAGAATATAGACAGTGACTTGGATCCTCAGATGAGGCCTACAGCAGCTTTAGGGGCCCCTGTTGACTCTGTGGGACCCAACGCAATTGCATAGTCTGCGTATAGCAAGAAAATTTAAATTGTACATGATCTCAAACATTATCATGAAATATTTGAATAAGAATTTTTTTGTTTCAGAAGTCTTGGTTTCATCAGACATCCATTAACATTTTTTTTAGTTGTTAAAAAATGCTTTCAACATGTCATTTCCTAGATATGTTTCATTATCTACTGAAACATCCAGTTTTGACCTTGATAGAACAGTGTACGTGTAGAAGGGATCATGTGGGTTTGGAGTAGGGAACAATACTTGGCTGAGTTCAATGAAGGATTCTTAATGTAACAAATACATGAGGTGACCTGAGGTGACCTTCCACCACTGTGTGCGTGTCTATAGACATATATACATGCACAGTATACAGGCCTGTTAAATTTAGTTAACAGTTAGTTAACACTCACTTCCTGTTTTTAACCAGCCAATCACATCATCTGACTTTTATTTGTACATGTTAAAAGTATTTACCTCTCTTGCCAACATTGGAGGAAATAGTACTCACATTCTCAGCTTTAGTTAAAATATATTAATAAAAATAAAATACCAAACAAGTAAAAAGTTCCGCATTCCAGTTAAAAAAGTATAGTTTATCAAAACTTAAAAAGATAAATGATCTGTTATATATGATGTTCTAGTATCTTTATCTAAACAATGTGTCCCATTATGTTGTCAGCTGAGTTAGATTTCACTTCAAAACTTCATTCAATCTTATATTTATTTTGGCCGTTTTTACTTAAAGATAAAGAAAAATCTTAATGTTCACGGCAGATTTTCTCTGCTGTTCCTTTCAGTTCAATTCAGTTTATTCAATGCAGCAAATTAGATGTTAACAACTCATTTCCAATGAAGGGAAATGAGAAATGTTAGCTGTAGGTGTCAACAATCAGCAACAAACCATTTACGTCTTCATTTTTATGACCTTGAATCTTATATTGAACAACTCTACTTAATGCTGTTAGGAATCCAATACCGTTAGCTTTTAGTTATACTGTGTCTGATATTAAGGAATTTAAAATGTTAAATTTTTTTTATTTCAAGTAGTGTCCTTCACCCTTAGTGCTTTTTGTTGATTCCACGTCCCATTCTTATATTAACCATTATGAATTACTTCATTTATTGATTATTTCCAGTGACTTTATTTCTGTAATTTATCCATCATTTACATGTATTTTCAAAAACAAACTTGAAAGTTAAAATCGATTTAGTTTTGTCCTAAATCTCATCAAAAGGGGTTTTGTAAAAGTCTGTAAAGAAATGTGTCTACAGCGCCCCCTAGAAAAGTCAAACTAGTTTGCATTAGACTAGATCACACCCTAGTGAAGTTAGAGCTATGAAAATCGGTACACGTGTTCAACTTCGACTTCGACACATTTCACTTTGTTCCACATGAGTAAGTGAAAATGTTAAAAGTGATAGTTCATCAGAGTGGATCCTCACCTCATGATCAGAGGATATGAATATGAAATGTTGAAACTATTAAACTAATAAATATTAATGACTCAAAAATAGACTTTTACTTGTCAGATTTATGAGGGGCTGTTCACAGTTGTCTTTGCAGGTATGCAGATGTTATCAGCTGGCACTCCAATGACATGTTTTTGAAAACTTGACATTTCTGTGACAAACTACCATGTTTTATCGTCCTTTTCGCAACCTCAGGCCTGCAAGAAAAAAAAAAAAACACATATTTGGAGTTTCCTCATCCTTCACTGTCATCCAAATCTTTCTTTTCCAGGCATAAACCAAAGCACTTTCTTGTACTTTAACTCATTGTCTATAATAGCTGGAAGTGGCATTGTTCATTCATCATCTCCTGCAATTTACCAGCTCTGATATTTGAGATTTCTTCACTTTCTCTAGATTTATTAGTTCAATGTGGTGTTTTACTTGTGCCAACCAAGTGGGGGACCCTTTGTTTTGAGCACGGATCAATTTTCTTTTCAGACACACAGTTGCCAATGAAAGACAAATGACTGCTCTCAATCACGTCTTTTATTTGTAAGGCACCAGAGAAGCTTCCTTACTGCTAAAAGGTTGATTCATTCTCATTAGAGTACACAGTTGCTTTTTTACATCTTTTTTTTTCCCACCTTAGGTATTTTAAAATGAGACAGTTCATAAACACATTAAACTGCTTTTGTCTGCACAAAAAAAAAAAAAAAAAAAAAAAAAGGATAAAACATTTACAAACCTAGAAAACAATGTTAAGGGTTACTGCCTACTGAGAGAATGAAGAGAAAAACAGGGGAAAAATGACATGGTATACTGGTATACAACATTGTGCCTCTTACTGTAGGCTTGTACTGCACACATACAACACCAAAATCTTCCATGATACACACACGTTAAAAAGCAGCTTTGAAACATACAAAAATGCTTTAAAAAATATGTATATTGATATATTCATATGTATACAAATTGGCCCTTCACAGCAAAAACAAACACACATACCATTCATATGTCTGAATTTCGCTAGGGAGGTTTCTACAGAGACTGACGTCAGGATAAAGAGTGCAGACGACCCATCTGTCCTCGCGCTCGCTATATTAAAGTCACATCTCCACAGAGACTAAATCACCCCCCCCCCCAAAAAAAAAACAAAAAACTATCACAGACAAGGAATAATAATTAAAAAGAAAAAAAGAAAGAAAGAAAACACAGAAAAGCACTGAGCCACAACCTAAGTGCATTTGAAATGAAAATACAGAAAAGAGGTTTCAAGCTCAGATCTCGGACGTGCTCAGATGTTAAAGGTGGGTTGTCAAAGCTCTGGAAAGCGCTCACATTAAAGGGGAATAACAACTGCAGTGTACCGACAGGCAGCCCACAGCCAGGAAATGAAGGCAAAAGCAATAATAAAAAAAAAGAAAAGAAAAAAACACAGTGGACTGAGACAGAACCACATCAGATTGAAAATAGAAGTCAGTCTTGTGAGATCAGATACACAGGACACTGCTGCCCTCTGCTGTCTCAAATATGAACAGTCCTATTTCTGACCAAGGACCTCCAGCTGTGTACCATTTCCATACTTCCATACACTACTGATTTAAGAAACCCAATTGTTTAATCATATTGTTAAAAACAAAACAACTTCAACCAAGTCAGTTTGGTAGAGTTTTAGCTGCTGACAATACTAAGCCAGAGGTTTTTATCTGGTCCTGTGTGTAGGATTTAGGGGTATTTATGAGGAGCTCTGTGCACAAATGGAATATAAGAATAATTCTGTTTTTATTACTGTGTAATCAAGTTTGTTTGTGCTATCTTGTAACACGATGTTAGAGTTAGAGCCTATGTTGTTGCTCTATTTCAGACTATTTCCATTTAACAGCAGGTGGCATCCAGTGTTTGAGTTTAGATCAGTGTTAATAATGAAAAGCTCAAAGTCAACATGATTTTAACAGGGGATTTAGTTGGTTTTGTGGCCGCCGTAAGGACCATACTGTGGTGGTTGTAATGTACAACTTCACCTTTAGATATTACTAATGATCACACACTGAACCTTTGAGGAACTTGTATTATTGCAAAAAAAAACAAAAAAACCCACCACTACCAAATTACTATTGATTCTGTATCAGGATTCTATGAAGCTTGGTAAAACAGCCTGCATATCCAAAGGTTCTGAGTGGAAATACTTAAATCAAGTCGAAAACATTAACTGAAGTTGGCGTATCCAGTTCAAGTTTTTCATAACTTCTGTTATTTAGTGGTTAGTATGTTTATTATATGTGTTTAGGGATGACCAGCCTACTGTATTTCCTCAAATAAAAACCAGGTCTCTGATAACAGCTGATTCTGAGGTCTACATAAGTAAATAAAAGCGACTACTGAAATAGTTAGTTGACTAAAGAATTATATGGATAAACTTCTGGTGTCTGTTATTTAATATTCTCCTATGTATACAAGATTTATTAAATACATCCAACACTATAATCCAGCTGTTTTCAACCTTTTATTGTTTGCTGTGAAGTGTTATAATGCAAACTGAGTCACTGCAGGTGTGTGTGTTTTCTACTTTTTCTTTGAAACCATTATTTGGAAGACAATGCTTAGACAATAAAAACTGCATTAAGCAATGAATGATTTCTCGTCACTAAAATGCATAAGTGCTTTTACTTTGTAAGGGTTAATGGGTGGAAGTGCTGCGTTTGTAAAAAGCTAAACAAAAAACAAAACTGTATCACACAATTTTTTTTTTTTTTACTTCATAAATGTGTTTTGGACTAAATGAGACCATTTCTTAACATGACATTAGAAATAAAGGCCTGCCTCTAATACAAGCTCTCTTCAATTAAAAGTTTGAGAACATCTGGAGGTAAAATTAACAGGTTCTGGTCATTATTTGAGGAAATGCATGGTTTAATATTTCTTCTTCTCCCCCTAATCTCCATAGGTAGTAAACCTTCTAATTTAGCCATCATTTTTGTCACACATTCCTTTTTCCATTCCTTATTCAGACATTGTTGTCATTATCACAGTCCTCACATTCTAACTTGTCCACAATAGTTCACGTTCAGGTGAAGGGAAAACCTACTATTCTGTATTTCTACCTTGGAATCACCATTCCACGTTCTGAACCAATTTATTTCTGTCCAACCTACTCCTGAGCGGCACTGGTTTCGTGTTACTTTAACAGATAGAACTTGGTGAATAAAACATACAATAAAGAGTCTATATGTAGTATGGAATTAGGACACACGTTAGGACAACTTTGTCATACACCAAGACACACACTTCATTCAAAAGCATGATTTCTAGTTGTGACAGAGTTGCATTATTGTTGTTGTTGTTGTTGCTTACAGAGCTTTAGCGACTCACCTAGGACACATTCTTCATCGAAACAAAGGAAAATGTCAAAATAAGGGAATATTTTTCTACTTAGGGTCACATACATTGCCGTACTTGATTCAGTATCAGCTTTGACTGAAACTGTCTCCTAAAGTAAATACAGTACTCTTCAATCTGACAACTGCTTGTACAGTTTAGATCCTGTTCGTGTTTGTTTCAGTCAGTTTGAGACTGACTAACATGGGGAACGGGAAGGAGGAGAGGAAAATACAAAAGGTACTCAAAAAAAAAAACAAAAAAAAAAATTAAAAATTAAATTAAACACGAATTTTCTTCTTTCCAATCACATTCATCCAAGCACACACAACACATTTTTAATGTCTAATAAGTCTGTCTTTAATTTTACGAAACCAATGTCAAAAAGTTAAATTTTTTTTTTTCCTTTTCCAGAGCTTGAATTGTTCTAATTTAAAGATGAGTCACGGTCCAAACAATGTAGTGCACGTAGCAGCAGCTAGGCCTACAAAACATAAATTAACACCTGCGTTGTGTTAACAAACTGCAGGATTTGTAATGGAATAAAATCCCTTTCGTGTGGGACTGAGGTACAAGAGCTGATGGATCCAGTGGTTGGTCATATGAGGAAAAAAAAAAAAAAAAGGCTGAAAAATCATTTAAGTTTGAACACACTTGACAAGCACACCGGACATGTCCCTTTAAAACATCCCACTTCAATTGAGATTCAATTTGGTTCCAAGTATATAAATGCGCTCAAAGTTTGCTAAGAAGCTTTGGAAATAAACTTATTGAAAAAAAAAATGTGTTTGGAAGTGGATGGAAAAGTCAACAGAAATTGTTAAAACTTTTCACTGCGGCTGACAGACAACTGCCAGGTTAGAAAAAAAAAAACAAAACAAAAAAAACAAAAAAAAAGAGAGAGAGAACGTTAAACAGAAAAACAGTGACAATAGACTTTAAGACAAAAAGAAGAAAGAATAAAAGAACCTGTGAAAGGCAGATCCATGTAAGGGAGACTGCTCTTAGCTTTTATCCTCAACTGTCTTTTCAAATGGGAAAATATAATATCCTGGTTAAACCTAACCATACTTGCTTACACTAAAAAAGCATCTATTTAAAGTCTAAAAGCCTGAAATGACTCTATTACGACTAAATTATTTGAACATTAACTCTCAGTCATTTTTTTTGCACATCAAAATAATGTTCCCAGTTTCATTCTGTCCTCTTTCCTCGTCGTCATCCTGGCAAAAATTCTTGTACATCGACAGTCAGCAGGCAGCCAGCCAGACTTACATTAATCTCCATTTACAGTTACAGTTTTACCTTTCTCTTTTTGAATCTTCAACCTACAACACCCCTTGGTCATAACCTTCTCGTGGTGTTCACACTAGTCTGACTTGTCCCCGTCTTCCCCTCTGGGCGCCCTCTCCGCACCATCCCGGGCCTTGTCCTCTTTCACACCCTGGGCCTGACCGTGGGAGTAGTTGGCCAAGATGGAGGACAGGGAGAGCAGGCCGGAGCTGGAGGAGACGGCGGGCAGGGTGGGAGGGGTGAGACCCAGGGGCAGCGGGGCCACAGGCAGGGCCAGACCCTGAAGCTGGGACAGGTGCTGCACCTGGAGTTGTTGCTGAAAAGAAACGACAACGACTCAGTTCGATTCCATCCACTTTTAGCTACACACCAATGATTCCCGTGCTCCCTTCATTAGCTATCATAAAAATGACCCTTTCCACAGTGGGTTGAAATTACAAGTGTGTTACATTCAAGTGATTTTGTTCCCATAGTGAAATGGCTTCTGGGCGATGTTAATTCATCTCCTACAGCATTTGTTTTAAATATATTGTGTATTCTAGAAATGTGCAAAGTAGAAGCTACTAACAGCAGTAGAGCGCTAATAAAAGCAGTAATTATCATTCACAAATGCTCTCAGCCATGTTGAGAAGTTCAAAGGGTACTTAGGCTACATTTATACAGAGACAATGGGAAGAGAAGAGGCATAACTGACATCTTGTTTTAACCTTTTTATCCGCCTGTACACGAGCATTGTCAGTAAGAAATCTCAGTGCATACGGGGACGCTAGCGTGTGTGGAATTGGATTGGATATACATGCCAGGCTGCTAGACGGTGCTGTGATAGAAGGCTGTGTTGTCAACGCGCATGTGTAACAGTCATATTTTTGTATTTATGACCATTAGATGGAAACGCAACAGCGGATAGTTTTCAAGATTTCCACTCTGGAATGCACCTACAGATTTTTATGTTTTCAACCCGTAAAAACTAAATTCTCGTGTAAACAAAAGGCACTTACAATAAAATATTTTATTGTTTTTAGCTGCAACCGTCATTGTGTAAAGAGCCCCTGCAAATCATGTCTAAAATGTTTTCCCAGTTCTCCAGTAGAAAGTACGACATAAAAGGGCTTTCATTTCCAATTTTGAAGATCACAACTAGCATTTACAATTCTAAAAGCATGTGAAGGCAGCAGCAGTCCACACTTATCATCATACATTTTGCAAAGTTCAAGTGCAAATCCTTACAACGGAGAAATAGTTAGAAAACAAAAAAATAGTCCTGCACATTGTGTTTGCATAATGGTTACACTAAAGTTAAATCAAACAAAAAAAATGTGCGCACAAATGATAACCTTTTCTCTCATGTCAGTGGTTTGAGTGCAAACTGTTTATCATCAAGAAAGAAAACAAGGAAATGACTCATCCGTTTCTGTTTCAGGGGTGAAACGTGCAGTGTGTGGTCACATGACAATCTGGGGCGCAGACAAGGTGAAACTGAACACCCATGAGCAGGCCAAAAAAAAACCCACAACCTGATCTGAACTCATCTCTGGCTGTCGTAACTGTCACACATCACACAAACCCCTGTTGTTTTATTCGTTTCGTTTGAGATTCTTAGAGATGACACTATTATTATAAGGTAACTTCAATCAACTAATTAATGGACCAACATTAGCTACAACTAGCCTATGATGTAATGCTCTCACAACAACCACAGTATGGTTTTTTCACCTGATCATACAGCTCATACAACATGGAACTGTGAGAAGCCAGTTTAATTTCCACAGCTCACCCGTATGATGGAGTTCATCTCAGGCGGTGTGACTTGCTTGGCTCTCTCTATGGCCCCCATGACCTGCTGCTGATGCTGGAATAAATACAACATGTGGAAATATTAGCATTTACACATCACACAGAGAAGACAGAATAAAAACTAACTAATAGGACACAAGGATGAAATCAGATCTTTACTTTCACAAACTTAACATTTTGTTGTTAATGTGAGTAAAAAAATACACATAAAAAGTTTGACTGTACCTCCTGTGACAGGTAAGGCAGCACCTGAGCACAAATTCCATTCAGTCTCTTCACTATTTCAGCCTGTAATTAAATAAATAGAGGAACAAATAAATGATCACATGAGCAGACTAATAGTACATTAAATGGTGCATCATTAGAGACAATGATTACCTGTTTGTGCATTTCAATGTTCAGGCCGTAGGACATTTCATAGTACTGTAATAAAAAATAAAAAAAAACAGTAACAATTTAAATGATAATAGTCCAAACCAATACTTTACTGATGTCTACTTTCTTACATAATGTAAGAATTCCAAATTAATTCAAACCCAGTCATTAATCTAATCACAATGTAGAGCTGTGTAGTTATGTAACTTCAAAAATCAATCTAAAGGTCCACTATATGTGTTAATACTTTGGATTCACGGACAATGAAGTTAATCGTTTTTCAAGTTTATTCAACCAAATTCAACCAACTTTTTTTTTAGATATATATTATACTTTTTATTTTAATTTTTAATTCTACTTTATGTTACCAGGGTTACAGTGGAAAGAAATACACATTTCAAGAGAATATGTAGCCTAAACTGTGAATTTTCCCTAACAATCACAATAGTACTCTATAGCATCTAGTAAACTTCAATGGGATTCTATTACTGGGGACTCACAAAATTACTCTATATTATACAAACAACACACTTCATACATTATAAAAATGACTAAAAGGTAAACAAAATTGGAAAAAAAAAGTTGTGAAAATTAATCCATAATCCAATAAAAACACACTTTTACAATGAAAAAAAGTTTGAATATGTGAGAAAATGTATAATAACTGCTAAAATCTTGTATATTACTGACAAGAAAGCACGCCATACTTACCATGATATAGTGACGCTGCATCTCTGACTTTTCAGAGGCCAATTTATCACACTCCAACTTCAAACTAGAAACACAGAATCACAGGGACAGTCATGACATATGCTGCCTGTGGTGGAAAGTCTCACATTTATAGTGTATCTAGAAAAATTAAACAAACTCAAGTGCATGTACATTTGTTCAAATCATATCACATGCTTTTAAATGACAATAAATGATGTCTAAGGACCCGGCAAAACAAACCAAAAAGTCTCCTCAAAGTGATCATGTTTTTAATAGTTAAACTGAGGTAAATATGGTGTGATTGGAAATGTAGAGGATTAATGTGGTGCCATTTTGAAGCTTGTGTGTGAGTGAATGTGCATACCTGTGGTACTGTGCTTGGAGGAACTGGAACTCATCCTTGATGCGGTCACAAGAGTCAGAAGTGGTGAACTTGAGGGGTTGACTGGACTGGGAGGACGCCTGTGGGGAAAGTAACACACCTGGTCAGTCGAAAAGGCGAGTGTTCTGGACAAAGATACTTAATCACAACTTAAGTCCATCTGTGTAGTATTTTAGTGCTAAATGCAATCTGTAAAAACAAAGACAAACATGTTTCCCAATAGCATCAATGCTTTTATAACATGGAATAGTTATAGTAAAAGACTGATGATACATATGATGACGTTGTTGCATATTGTGGCAGTTTCCACATGTATTTTAAGTTATTTTATTACAGCTGGAACAATTAATCAACAAAACATTTGATGACATTTAATGCTAGAATCAGTTTTATTAAGCAGTACAATATTTTGATGCACTTCTGTCAGACTTAGACTTTTTCTAAGACCCTTCTAGAGATAAATGTTGCAAATTATTTTTTGCTACAAACATTGTGATACTAACACAAGGGTGTTGTTCTCAGTTTATCTATGCACATGTACAGTATCTGTCCTAGTGAAATACAGCAGCAATAAAGAAATAATTCATTGTAAGACTAAAAATTTATTTAAGAAACATGGTTAACATGCTTAGATGTAATCTTTTTAAATAAGACAACTTTCTTTTATCCTCTGTGAGAATAAACTACACATCCTTGGGCTGTGACCAAACAAGACATCCAAGGATACCATGGCCAGAATGGTGGGTTGGGTATTTTTTTAAGAACCATGTTCTGACATTTTACAGACCAAGCAATTATGCAGTTAATTAAAACTATAATCAACAGATCAATCCAAAAGGAGTTAGTCACAGTCCACGTTATATGGTCACTACAAGTTGATTTTAAGTCATTTTGCTTCATGAAATAAAACCAATTGATCCACACTGTTATAACTTCACCTTGTAAGCAAATGCATGAATTTTATTTTATGTTTTTTGCAATATGTAACTGTCAGAAAAGTAATATTGATAAACAGACTCATTTCAGTGAATCAGTGGCTGGGTGTGGGCTTGGACAACTTTCACACTGTGATGGAGAAGAGGGTGCTCCACAAACTGAGGTCAATCATGGATAATGCCGAGCACCCTCTCCACCACACACTGGACAGACAATTGAGCACTTTCTCAAAAAGACTGTTACAGCTCCACTGTTGAACGGACAGATGCAGGAAATCCTTCCTCCCACATATCCCTGCATTTTATAATAAATCATAATCACAGGGTTTTTTTTGTTAACATGATGCACTTTCTGTAAATAATATTGTAATTGCATTCTTCAGTTACTTTACACTCCACAGTTATTTGTATTTACACTTTAATATGTCATTCCACCATACTTTTGTTTTGCTCCTCACTTGTCTGTTTGTTTTACTTACTTAGTATGTGAATGCTGCTGCTATTACAAAGTAATTTCCCAATTGTAGGACCAATAAAGTACTTCTATTGTATCCTATCTTGCGTTTTAATGTTTAGCCATAATGATAAAGACACTCAAAAGAACCCCTGTAGACATAAGGGTGTGTTTCCTGATGCTAAAAAATGTGTGTTAATGTGTCAGAGTTTGTTTAGAAATAACCGTTTGACCTCTGTCTGAACCCTTTGAGAGGGTCGCTAAAATAAGTCATCCTAAGCTGGACTCCATGTTTTGGTTTGAGTGAACAAAATGGGATAAGGACGGATGCAAATTTAACAAACACTGCACAGACCAACTACTACCAGCTCAGTAATACGTACAACAATTTAACAAAACAATATACCACATAGGTCAATGTGAACGCACCAGATCTACTCGTTAAAGGAACACAAAATTGAGGGAAATGTGTTTACAGAAGATTAAATGTACCCATGCAGACCATATGTGAGAGGTATTTAGACACTGCATTAGAGGTCTGGTTATGTACAGACAACACTTAAACCATCAGGGCAAAGCTGTAATCCAGGGTTTATCTTGTGCACTAAACCTTATTAGTCTCTAAATAAGTGGCACAAGGGTAAGAGATTTCCAGGGAGGGTGAACACAGAAGATAGAGAGGCTGAAACTCTACATTCAAATTACAGACTAAAAATACACAATCAGTCCATTTATCTTCTTGTTGCTTGAAAGAAAAAAAAAAGGTTCAGAGCTTAGTTTGTTGTTTAAATCATTTGTCTATGTTTAGGAGAAAAATGAGTAAATAATTACTAATTTCCTGACCCTAAAAATATGAAAAATAAGACAATTTTGCACCTAAGTTTTATAAATGTAAAGAGAAATGATGCCTGCGATGGGTAGTCTGTTACGTGCACCTCTTCTGCTGTCACAACTAAGAAACTTCCTGTAAGAGATCAATAAAGTATACATCTGTCTATCTAATCATACTACTGATTATCAACAAAGTAATTCAAGATTATAGTTATATTAGAGGAGTGTACAAGTTTTATTTGTGTCCTGTTAATTTTTAGCACATCATTAACCTCATGCCAATGATGCAGTGCTAAGACAGTAAAGTTACACAGATATCACAATTTGGCCAAAAATGTGACTTTTATTATAATATAGAAACTATACTAAGAGGCTAACAATATTTAGCTTCCTTTACTGATTTTTTTTGTTAAGCACTTATGAAGTTTCAGCCAAGTCTCTTGAAATAGACAGTGTCTGGACAGATTTATGCAATGACATGAAGACTAGGTTACATTTGTGCTTTCTACTTTGTTTGCACCAGGGACAGAGTTAAGACTCATGAAGTGTGAATAACTGTTGAACCATGGTGATAAAGTAGTAGACTTATTAATAGTCATTTTTGTATACATGTTTTTTACATGTCATGTTGTACCTCATACCAAATGCTGTTTACTGTTGAGGAGACAACCCTAACCAAAACCAGTTAGACCATTGTATAATTAGGCTCCAAAGGACTTGAACAGGAAACAATTATTCTATCATCATTGTTACATAATTAATAAACAAGTTTTATTAATTTAATGTCATACCTTAACAGTGGTCTAATGTTTAAAACAGACTGGACCTACTGCTTTGAAAAATGGGTTTCACTTTGTAATTAGCATGCAACTAAAACTGGTTCAACACATATTTTCTCCCTAAGTAATTAATATTATGTTTTTCTTTTCTACTTGGTCTGTCTTAAACAAAAAAAAATGTGATTTATGAAGCTATCAGGGATTTCTTGAGTGTAAATAACAAAGAAAAATCAAGCAAAATGTCACATTAACTCTTTGCTTTACAAATCTTAATTTCTAAAGCAATAGAAAACAATATAGATTTACTGAAAAAAATAATATTACAAAAACAGGATGTAAACTTGTCATTTTAAAGGTTGTTGTATTGCATTTCTACAGAAAATCTCAGCTAGTTTACTAATATTTCTAAAGCTAATGGCAACTTAAGTGGTTTCCTGTGAACACCAATTACACTGGCGCTAACTGTAGGGAGCTAAATACAAGAAAAGTGAGCAAGCTAGCATTGTAAATAATATCTGCATTGATTTGAGGTGTGAAACTGACACCTTTAGAAGGGTATAAATGTCCTGAGGGGACGTCCAGAGGTCTGGCAGGCAGTGTGAGACTGGCTGACATCAACCTGCAGACAGGCAGCGCTTGTGTCAGCTGTCGGATGCTAACTAGCCTTAGCTCCGCTTGCTTAGTTGCTAAGTTTCCAACAGGGACAAGTTCAACTAACCAACTTACCGAGTGCCTTGATTGAGGAAACATCATGTCAGCAGTGTGTATCGTCGTGTTTCCTTGGAGAAATCGAATTACCAGGCTAGCTGGCTAAGCTAACACGTCCCCAGATATTTTATTAAATGATTGGAGACGCTATTCCCACTTTGTACTCTGTCATCCTTTAAAACGTTAGCTAACGTCAAAGCAGCAGGCGCCGAAGATCGACTTGTTCTGCTTGCGGTCAAAGGAGCCGCTGCCTCTGAGGATGGACTGGCTATCAAAAATAAAAAGATCCGAAAAGGGACATCAGGGGTTTTTTGGGGGGGGTTTTTTCTCTTTTTTTTTGGAATAACGCTACGCCTCCCCGGAGATAGCCTGGATGTTGACACACGAGACCCGACTTTCCTCTGCTTTGAAGAGAAGAGCAGCATCACCCGGAACACAAACCGAGCGGCGGAGGAGCGGGCGCCCCGTGTGACACAGAGCTGAACTGAAGCGGCCACCACCGCACTAAGAGCCCACAGCACGGACACCAGGGTCCCGGGACACAGAGGACGACCCTTCCAATTCCAGTCTGTCTTTGAAGAATTATTATATTTAATTATTACGCCTCAACCCCTCGATGCATGGGCGTAAAAATATGGACCATATGGACGTGTCCATACCAATGTTTGGATGGGAAATTACATGATATTTGGGAAACAAAGGGTTACTACATTTTCTGGACTATAAGGTGAGACTTAAAAGACTTTAATTTCCTCCAAAAACTACAGTGTGCCTTATATAT
This sequence comes from Siphamia tubifer, assembly GCA_020466265.1. Lineage (NCBI taxonomy): Eukaryota > Metazoa > Chordata > Actinopteri > Kurtiformes > Apogonidae > Siphamia > Siphamia tubifer. The sequence continues at coordinate 21,049,628 of CM035804.1, read as the reverse complement.
ATATATATATGGATATTGGTTGTGCTTAGGGACTGGGAATTTTGACTTTTTATCTAATAATTTTGACTTCACTTAATGCAGCACTTTATAATCCATTGCGCCTTATATATGACGAATCTAAAAAACAAACCATTCATTGACAGTGTGCCTTATAGTGACTAAATATTGTTATTAATTAACCTTTATCACGTGACAAAAAATGATACGACACTAGACGTAAATGTCAGTCTTGTGACAATAACCATAATTAAATATATAATGCAGTTATAGATGACCAATAAAAACCAGACAAAATCTGGTTTAAGAAATAAAAAAACATTCCTAAAATGTCTCTTAGTTTTTGTTGACAAAAACAAAAAGACATGTTATTTAAATTATTTTAGCCGTGTTATTTATTTATTTATTTATTTATTTATTTATTTATTTATTTATTTATTTATTTATTTATTTATTTATTTATTTTTCTTGCTGCCTCTGGCGAGGAAGTCATCAAATTATGTCCCCACCATTGTTAACATCATGCATACTCCCATGCCTTGATGCATTAATTATGAAAACCTTAGTCAATATATTTTTTTTCCTGATGGGTAGATAAACCAATGTGATTGGTTTTTTAAAACCCATATAGACCCAGACGACGTTCAAGTGAATGCCCCTCTTTCAATGTCATCATTTATTATATCATCCTTTATACTATTTAACATTTTTCCACAGTAAATCTTGCATTTTCCTATAATTATTTCAAAGATCAAACAAAAGTTCATAAAGGCTCAGAGTAAATTCAATATTTATTACATGCAAAAGAGAAATCTGAATTGTTTTCAGCAAAAATTATCAATAATTGTAGGCTACATAAAAAAAAAAAATAAAAAAAAATCTGTCCATCCACTGCCACTGTTCAATGTGGGTTTTAAAACATGGGTTTTACCGGTGAATCACTGTTTCAAGAAGCCTCGTATGGAGCCTCTGAACGTCATACCTTTTTTCAAAAAAGCCTGATTTTCTTACATTTTCTCTGTTTTGCTAGAATAATATTTGAATTTACTACATGATAGGTGAATTACATATGGGAAAATACCGGATATTACAGAGAATAACACTATAATAAATGGTGCTAAATGACTTAAAAAGGTTAAAAAGAGAACAAAATAAATTTGGGAGGTACTACTCAAAATTAAACGAACATCATTAAATGTCCTGACAATTATTTTTATTGACAATTTTTTTTCTTTCTTCCTTGTCCCCTACCCACCCGCATTTTGTTTAATTTTACCTGTACCTGGAAAAAAAAAAAAATCTAATGTTTTTGTTCAAACTCAGCTTCAGATTCAGGTAAGTTGATGAACAATTGATGAAATGGTGCCATCTTCAGTTCAAATGGAGAAATTACAACCATCATCAGCTGGATTTTCAAATGCATCATGTAAAACTTTATGTAGACTAAATAATCAACAAAATGTAAAACTAAATAAATAAATAAATAAATAAATAAAAGTAGATACAAATGAACAAAAATAATTAACAAAATGAATAAAAGTAGGTGAAAATGAACAAAAACAAAATAATCAATAAAATGAGACTTTGCCCTTGTTTTTGTAATGAGTCAAGTTAATGTTCCATCAGAGACACAACTTTAAATGATTGCCATTCTGACATTTATTAATAGCCTATATAATAAAAATAGACAAGAACGAACAGATTAATCAACAAAATGACCCACCCCCCAAAAAAATCAACTAAATGAATAAAAGTAGATAAAAATGAACAAAATTAAAGAAAGTAATCAATTAAATGAACAAAAAAGATCCAAAATTCTCCATAGACATTTAAATACTGTCTTCTTGCCATAATGCTATTTGTTTCAATTTAAAACAAACAAAAAAACAAACAAACAAAAACACTCCTGGAGGAACACCTTCATGACGCACAGGTGGCACCAATCACCCTGTTAATTGATTGGCACCTGCAGCAGGTGACCAGGTGTATTTAAACACATTGTCAGCATTTTATTATCTGTTCAGTTCAAAAAAGAGGAGAAACTTCACAGACAGAGTTGTAATCTGTCGCTAAATGAGAAGAAGAAGAAGAGGAGGAGGAGGAGGAAGAGGAGGAGGAGGAGGAAGAGGAAGAGGAAGTGTCCCTACTAAGTGTGTAATATCACCATTTGTTAGAATAGTATCATCCATTTTTCATTTTTTACTGAAAATTTATTATTTTTGGAAAATGAAATATAGGAAAATAATTTTCCTATATTACATTACTCATTGTGGAGCTGTTAACAAAAACTGAGAGTTAAAGGTTATTATATTAAAACAAAGAAAACAGTAAAACAGTACTTTTTCAGTAAAATATACAATTAACCAAATATAAAACAAGCATCCACAACCACTGTCATTTATCGTTGTTTCCATGTTCACTATGGATTCTCTGAATGTCCACATGGGTCATATCTGATGAAGATGAAAAGATTTTTTACCATCATAATAATAATATTAATAATAAATGTGCCTTTCTGCACTCAAGGATGCCATACAGTAAACAGAAAAGTTAAAAAAAAAAAAAAAAAAAAAAAAAAGCAAGAAAACTTTAGAAAGTAAAATGTAGGTTAGGCTGTTTATATATACAGTATTGGCAGGATGAGTGGATCAATAATTATTAAACATTTATTAAGAGTCTAGTCTGTATCAGAAAATGTATGATTTTATGCGATATAAATAAACTTTTTTTTTTTTTGTTCGTGGATGTCTGGTTCTTTATGAGTTAAACATAACCTGCTACAGTAGAACACTAAAGGAAACTTTGGCTCTGTAAAGGTTTCAATAATATTATGTAAATTATTATTTAAAGGTTATGCAAAATCTCCCTTCTGAGAATGTCCCCCTGTGCAAGTTTATCTAAACCATCATTGTCAGAATAACATTCCCATAGTTCAGACCTAGAACATTCTTGGCTCAGGTCACCATCCTCTCTGTAGCTGGATACTTGGTAACCCATACTGTACATACTCTAGATTTCCTTTACCTTCACTGTAGGATCTGGGTCAGTCTCAGGTGTTTATATCAAATTTTGAGCTATTGACAGTATATAAATGAACAAATAAGTGGTCAACTCCTAACTAATATTTCAGAGAAGAGTGTATTTTGGGGGGGTTTACTTCAAACATTTATGAGAAAAGACTGTTAATAACATAATGTGTCCTGTTACAAGGTATGAAACGGCATGAAGAACATTAATATAACTTAAAATAATGTAACAGATCAATGTTATATCTCCTCTGCCATGTCAGTATTTACTGTCTGTAATTTGTGGTGTGTAACTATTCACATAGCGCAGTGGAGACCAGACTGAAAACAACACAGGAAGGATAAGAACTATGACCTGTCTGTGAAGCCAGTGGTGAAGTATGTAAAAGAGTGATGGACACTTGATGATGCTCAAAAAACACTCTGGCATTAAATGTTTTTTTTTTTATGTCAGTAAATTATTGTCTTTATTGAGATCCTCTAAATGGGTCAGCTCCAACTTTAAATTATTTATCCATTAATAAGTGGATGGCTGATAGAATATAATGTCTGCTGCTGAGTTGGTTTTCTCTGACAGCTTGACTTCAGTTAATCAATTACTTGAAGAAATGGAATATGAATGATCTTACTATTTCCTACATCAGTAAATTAGAGTTTGTCATTAGCATTGAAAGCATCTCTCCCTGAGTTCCAACCCTTTATTCCAAATAGAGCAGCTGGCTCCAAAGTTGTAGCATGGAAATGTCTAATATGCAAATGCCCAGCTTCAGAATGACTGTCCATAAACCAGACAATTTAATCTGAGACTCAGCAGCTCTTTTTATATGACTTTATTTGAAGTATAAAACGATAAATCCTTACAAAATGAAAATGCTGATTAACCGTCACCATCAACAACTGCTGTCCATGTTGGTGAGTAGAGGTGGGATGTCAGATGATAGCAGTAAAAAGTTAAATTGTCATGTTGTAACATAAGTTAAATTCTCCTTGTTTCCACATGAACAACTATTTACATAATGGAATTATACACCTACTTACAGTAACTTCTATCTGCTGTCATGTAGAGCATTATTGTCCACCGTTGCCCCAGTGGGGGACATAGAAATGCTGTTCGTCCGTGCATCTGTCCAGGAACACTGTACTCTATAACTTTTGATGGAGGATCACCAAATTCACACATGCCTCTCATGAAGGCTTTACTCAAGTCCGATGACTCATACTATTTTAACACATGTTTGTGTCAACGGTGGACAATAGCAGGCTTTTTTTTTATATATATAACATTGTGATTTTACACCACAATCAAAATGGACATCATTGGCTCCTACAGTTTAAAGCAAATTAAATTTTAATGATTTTTAAGACTTAAAAGAATGACCATACATCAATTTTATAGAGTTTAACAACAGTAATGCTAATGGTTATTATGCATATCTCTGTGAACAAATTTACCTTGTTAAATAGTCAAAATATGAACTACTATAGTGTTGATTTTAATACTTCAGTAGTGGATCCCATATAAATAGCAGGTGAGTGTTGATTATACTTTTCAGGGAATTAGTTATTATTTCAACTATGCAGTGAATTCATTGAACACTCATTAATTGGGGTAAGGAAACTGTCAAAAAGATTTGTGTGCCAGTGCCTTGATATGTGCCCACTGTCTCTCAACTTGTGTGCAGTTTGTGTAATCGATGCGTCTTCTGCTTGAAAAATAATATCTATGAAGTGGTGACATGTTTTTGACAGTAGTCGCATTGGTGAATTTATATTTGTGGTGGAGAAAGCATAATCATGAAATTCCATTTCATGTTTGTCATTCTTGATGTCAAAACTTTATTCTGACAAATAAAGTAAATGGTAAATGGACTGCGCTTATATAGCGCTTTTCCAACTTCATGGTGCTCAAAGCACTTTACATTAGCCTCACACACAACATTTATACACAACTGAACTCATTCAAGCATTTACAAATATTTATTTTTGCACAAGTATAGAATATGCATGCATTTCTGTCTTATGCACACAAATCTTTTTGACAGCTTACTTACCTTATAATAGGAAACAATAAAAGGTGATTTCAGTCACTTGGAATGTATGTAAAAAGAAAAATGGACAGCCATATAATATCACAACTGTCATTTTTATATCTGTAAATGCAGGAGAGTGTATTGTGGGTTTTATTAGCATAAAGTACTTTTCACAATTGTGAGCTAAGGTCTAATAGGAACAGCACTACATACTATGTAGTGCTGTAGTACTTACTCACTATTTACATAGGGAGTCATTTTGGACAGTCTTTGGAATTGTTTTAAAAGTTACACTTGTAATATTGAGTAATGTCTACTGGTGAAGCTTCAGATTTATCATCCTCCTTGCTCTGGCCACTAGAGCCAAAGTCTCTTTTTTTGAGTTGGTGTATGTTGTATCAGTTTTATTACAGCTTCAGTGTGTAAGAGCTTTTTCAAAGACGTATTTTGTCACTAATTGTAGCTCCTGCAGACATAAGGTCATGTGAACTCTGTTCTATGCTTACACCTGATGGCTGATTTATCTTAAAACTGAATATGTGGTAAATATTTGATATGCATCTCTCATTTTTAAGGTAACAAAACACAATCTATCATTTCAGTCAAGTATCAACCAATGAAAACAAAATTCTAAATATAACTTTTATTTAATTTCTGTGACTGGATCATCTAAATCCCCTTAAATCTCAGGCCTTTCATTTGTCGCATGTCCTTATGTTGGTGTAGTTTCCATGTTGGCCTGTGGGTGGCGCGTGTGGACATGTGTACTCGTGCGGGTGTGCTTGTGGTTATCCAATTGCATGATGCCGCTGAGCTCTCGCGAACTTCTCGTGAACGCGCCTCTCAGGGCGGACAGGACTGAGCTATCTATCACTGTAGTCGCATGTTTTGATTCCTGAAAGTTACTGTCGGAAGGTTTTCTGTAAAATGTCTACTGTAACACCGCCTATAAATGACCAGTATGTGATACACCGGCGTGAATTTGAACAGCTGTCGACAGAAAGCGAGAGAAGATGGCACACTCCTCAACCTGTCCACGGACCGCGGACACACACAGCGCACCATCAGCTCCACCGGGTAAAGCAAAAGTACATTAAACTTACCCGCTAGCTTTAGCTGGTTATTACACTCAGCAGTATGTTAGCTTCGCCGTCCTGTCACGGCTCCACACAGACCGTCGAGGAAAGGTGGTTTAATGTGTGTTAGGAGAGCATGGTCTTAATAAAAGAGCTTGTCAGTGTCGGTTTACTAAGACCATGGGTGTTAACGGGCGTCGGTTTGCGTTATCAGTTTAGCTACTGATGACTAGCATTAGCAAAATTAAACTATTGACATGAAACAAATCAAGTCACTAACCCGACGCTCTTGGTTAACGTTCTTATTCTGTGACACCAACCTATGTCATATGTATGTAGTAGCATATGAATCATATTATAATAGGATTATACTTGATTAATTCGGCTCAGTAAGTCATTTGACTTTGTTAAGCGGGGTGTGAAATTGGTCAGTATCATTCCTCAACCCCCTCTGCGGATGCACAGCCTTAACTACTATCCGGAGGTCAAAGGTTATGCCCCACTGTGCTTTCACAAAGGAAGCTCACAGTGAAAACAGAGCATACATGCATATCTTTCTGTATTTCAGAAAAATGGTCACTATAAATAGTCTACCATTTACTCTTTCAACATTAACATACTTCAGATATTTCATAAATAAATTACTGTGGTAATCCTAGTAAGAACCTTGATATTGTCACATATTTTAATAAGCTTTGTGTTTTGTTAAGGCGTTTTTCTATGGCATATTTCTGACTAACGAGTAAAACCACATTTTTAAGTATTTCAACAACAATTGTGTTTGACACAATTCTGTGAATATTGCAGTTTGTTTTCAGTGTTATTGTAATTTGCCTTTGTGGGTGTGGGTGTTCCGACCAAATTTTTCAACCACAACCACATAAGAAACAATTACCTTTCTTCAGTTTTGAAATGTACTGTAGAGTGCAAACACATAACAGTATTTTATCAGTACCTGGGTATATTTACTGATAAAATAACAAATGAGTGGTGCCAGGCACAAGACATTTTCTAAGTAAATGGGAGAAGACTAAAGATTTAAAAGATTAATTTAAAATATTAACTTTGACCTACTTTTCCCAAAATGTAACCACATCTATTGTGGATCACTGGAAATCTACAAACCCAATCTGCTATGAATTCAACTGTTTTGTTACTAGAGTGTTAACAAAGAAAGAAAACATCATTTGGTACCAATCTGAAAGTTCTGTGACCCTCCGTTCTTGAGTTATTACTGATAATGTGATTTTGATCTTTTAGTTAATTGTGACTTTGACCTTTACTTAAATTGATTATTGCATCTGATGCATATTAGCTGTATGTATATGCCTGTAATTTCATGGTGATATCTCAAGTATTCATTGAGTTATAGCATGATATGTCTCTGTGAACACAGATACAGGCAAATACACACGGTGATAACTATTTCTCCCAACCAATGTTGGGCAACATTAAAAAAAGTTTAAATTGCCAGATGACAATAGCTGATTTAAAAATGAACAATAACATCCTGGTGCGATGACATATCATATCCCAGATCTTGGTTATATTTTAAGACGGATGTTCGCCACTCTTTAAATACTACCATTTCTATACTTGGTCAACTTCTGAGGTTCTTGGCTCTGTGACATGCATTTCCTTTTTATGTGTTGGTCTTTGTTGACTAGCCAGGTTTCAAGACCTACATTGTACCGGTACATCATATCAGAGAAGGAAGATAAGACAAAGTCAAAGATATGAAGTCATTTCTGTACGGCTATATGTTAGACCAGTGGTTCTCAACTGGTCTCGCATTAACACCCACATTTTCCCAAGTTCTCAACTAACTGTATAGAATTCAGACCAAACAAATGTATTTAAAACCAACACACAAAATAAGGAACTTTTTAGTGTCCTTGTGACATTATTTTCTTACACAAAATACACACATACTACACATTCTAAAACAGTTGTGCACAGGTTGTGAGGCTCATTCACAAAATCTGTTGTCACATAATTGACACTGAGAAGTGGAAATCATTTTGTTTCAGGTAGAAACTGGTTTATGTGGTGGTTTCAGTACCTTTTTCTACTTGTTAGTAAATCTATATTTAACTCATATTTGCACTTCTTTCCTATAAATGACACAGTGTCACCTTTCAGTCAAATATCAGTTGCCATGTTTTTGATACATGTCTTTCAAATTAAAAGTCTGGTATCAGGCAACGTTTAAAGCAGTAAAAAAAAATATTTGTAACCACATTCAACTGTGACATTTAAGTCTGCGATCCAGTTTGGGGTTGTGAATGATCCATGGTATTATAGTACACAGATGATATATTGAGAATGAATGAATATATATATATATATATATATATATATATATATATATATATATATATATATATATATATATATATATATATACACACACACACACACACGAAAGACAACAGATTAAATATATTAGAAGATCCATGATAGATACTGTGCATGAGGGGTCTCTCATTGTTAGAGGTAAATCATTATGCGGGGAATGGGTTTTCAGGCTCCTAGGTTTCTGTTTCAGTTCTGCCCATGCTGGTGAACTCCACCTCTGTTATCAGTGGTGTAATGCAGCAGCTCCACTGAAAATGCAGAGTGTAATCAACCTTTCATCAAGTAATCTTGCTTTCTTTTCAGTTGACAGAATTGTTGTGCTAACTGGGGCACTTGGTTCTGTGAAATGTTATATAGGTTCAGTTCACCTAATACAAAAGTGTGTGTCAAGCATTTCATCAGGTGAAAAGAATGCAAGACAGGTTTTTCCCACTGCTCTAGAATGTGGTTGAATGCTTTTGTTAATAGATGTCTAACGAAAGTTAATTTTTTAGTTTTAGCTTTAGTTTGGTTATATCAACCTTATCAGCAAGACACAGTGCAAACACATTTCCAAGATGTACGTACTTGCTTCTTATTTGGCTCTATCCATTTTCTCTGATTCAAAATGACTCAAATGAACACCTATTTTATCTCATTTATACTTATATTATCAATATTCTGGTACTTTGTCAGTAATTACACAAAAATAGAAATACATGAAAAAGTAAAATAAACAGTTGACAAAACTCACTGCAATCATAACAGATGTGTTTGAAACCTTACTTTTAATCTTGTACTTTTAAACTTTATATACCAATGCAAACTATATTTCTTTATACCTGACTTTAGTTGAAGAAAGTCTAAAAATCCTGTTGTATTGTGTGACTTTCCTCTAGATTTGTACTGTACTTCTCAGTTGGTAAACAGTGATGAAAACACAATGACTTGACAACGGCAGTATGACGTTAACCTTTTGTTATAACATGCATGTGAGCAAAACACCCTGAGCCTGATGAGGAAAACATGTGCTGTGTGATAATGGTCTGTAGGCAGTACTACTGCTGCAGCTCAACACTGACAATTAACATCCTCTACAGTTCTGTCTTTCTCTTATTACTTCCAATTTTATTGGTGTTTTGGATTTTGTACAATACACACGTAAGGAACATTTGGGATACATTGGTCATAAAAAAAAAAACCCTTTATGACTAGCAATTACTTTTAATGATGTGATTTTTGAAATGAAACTTGTCCACTTCTCCCATTTATCATGACAGTGCTCTTGTTAAGTTTTCAGTCCATAGGTCAGAATGTGTACAGTTGTGTTCAGTGTTCTGGTGTCTACAAGTGGCACAGACACCTGTATGATATCCAAAGGCATTATGACATCATAAGCTCCCTGCCTCAAGAAATAATACCCCTGTGGATGAGACGGCTGTAATTGCTGCTGTCTGACCTATTCTGTGTATTCATCATTTAAAAGTGATAATTATATCAAGACGTGTGTATCTTTATGGAGGTTCTCTTGTGTATCTGACTAGAAATGATGTGGAATTGAACTGGAACTGCACCCATTTTAAGAAACTAGTTGCAACATCACAATTTGAGGATTTGCCCATTGTATTAAGAAAATCCAATTGTATTTTTCCAAAAATACAATTTATAAATAAATTGTATTTTTTGCAATCAGCAATCCTGTCTAGTTTTCAAGACTGTAAATATAAATTAGAACAGTAATAGTGAAATACTTAAATCAGCTGTTTTTCTGTAAAACATGAACAATAAGACTGAATTTTTCACATCTATTCCTGTCGCAACTCTATCATCGACAGGAGGTAAATACTGAGCCAACACTATTTATGACTGGTCCATGAAACTAGTCAGTGTGCTTCAGTGGAATCCAATACCACTGCAGTCATCACTTGTTACCATGTACAATAGTTTAGTCTTATGTCCGTCCATATGAAGATGGCTTTGGTCATATCTGCAAAACCAGCCTTTGTTTTCAGTCACTGAAACTGCAACTTTTTGAAGCTGGGTCTCACAGTGGGTACATTTGAAAATGAGGGTTTTGTATCTTCATCTGTGCAGCCAAACTGTAACTTTACTAACACGATGTTGTCATAGCTCCACCTCTGTAACCTTTCACCCCACTTCCAAAGAACAATAATAATGACAGACAAGTGGTTGTACTATGACAGCTATTGAGCTTATTGGAAATATTGAATCCAAATCTTTCATTAGAGTGAGCAAAAAAAACCCAACCATAGCTAACAATATTCACTACATGCTCTCAGATCTAAAACAGAAAGGGGCAATCAGGAGGAAATGTTGAATCACACCTGGTAAAACCAAGTAGCTTTATACCGTATGCACGCTCCACGTCTTCTCTGATTTTTGTAAGCACATTAAAAGACCACATACAGGCCTAGCATTTGTGCTACACCATTTTCAGTTGTTTTCAGCTGTTTCATGTGGGTGCAGATTTTTTTTTTTTCCTGAAAATGACACACAAAAAAAGATCAGATAAGAATAGATGTGGTTTTGTGTGGATGTGACCGTAGTGTGTGAGTTGTGAACTGAATGGTCTGACCTTAGCTTTAGAACCAATAGTGGATCCTGTTAGTCAGTGTAATGTGACACTCTCTTTACAGGGCGACGGCAGCCGACCTCAGCCACGAGCCCTGGGCAGCGCCAGCATCCACAGGGTCCACAGAGACGACCCCACCCAGCAGCCCCAGCTGGATGACTGTGAGCGGATGGGGACTCTGTTCGGGATGCTCAACAAGTGTCTACGTGGGATGGGTTTCAGTCAGATGTACTTTGGGGACAAGATAGTGGAACCAGTGGTGATCGTGTTCTTCTGGCTACTGCTTTGGTTCCTTGGCATCCAGGCGTTGGGACTGGTGGGAACCCTGTGCATCATCATCATTTATATCCAGAAGTAATCTGAGCTGTTTCTTTTGCTTCCTTCGCTTGCACTCGCAGGACTCATTTCATGCAAACAGACAGTCTGGATTGAATCTGCAGTGAATGTGTGCTTTAAATCAATGACATACATGCGTGGAAAAGTCTGCACTCATATTCTGTTCATGGAGCTCATGGAAAAGATTTCAACTGCCTCTATTGTAATCATATCTGCTCCTCACACATAGCCTGGCTTGCTTTATAAAGCTCTTGAGATTACACACATGTTCTTCACAATGCAAGTGCAGGGCCTATTTCAGGAAGCAGGTTTACTGAAAACTCAGGTTAGTTTACTCATAGCTGAGGGAAACTGAGCTTTTTCAGTTTTGCAAAGTGTGAATCCCGAGTCTGTTTCAGTGGCAGCTTACTCTGTGAACCTACTCACTGGCAGGTCTGTGTCTGTTCAGGGGTCTGTGAAGAGATAAAAAAAAACTTTTAATTTTCATCTATTAGACTTGCAGTAGTGCTGGGAAATATATGGGTTGACATTTAGTTTGCAGCTCTTACTGTCAAACATCACACATCTAGAATAATTCACATGGCGTTGATATGAACAATCAGGGGTCTGTTTGGAAAAGGAAGCGACATAACAGTTGTTGATGTATCTATTTTATTTATTTATTTGTTAATTTTTTATTTTTTTTGAGCAGACCAAATTAAACTTGTTTACATTCTGCAAGTGGTTCATACAATAAACCCATTATTAATCCACCTGCCATTCCAGTTTTAGAAGTGATACAGGACCCCCACACGCAGGTAGTCTCTAGTATTCATTATACGCCCAAACAGAGTTTCAGGTGTATTCTGTTTTTGGTCCCACCATCACTTGATAGCCTTTGTGGTAACTTGAAAAATATTGGGTTTAGAAATTCTATATTTTCCAAATCAATAATTATCGCTGAGAGGAAGAATTTATTCAATTGTGGATGATTTATGACTTCTAGATTGTCCACAAGGGGGCTGCTCTAAACTTTAAAATCACTAAACACTCTTGTTATCTCTGGAACTGTCTGCTTCAAACCAAGTGGGGGTGCCTGAGGTCATGACATTACTAAGGGTTGGGGGTGTTCGCAGATGTACCTTTAACCATCACCTCCAATGGTGTAAGTTTACTTCTAGTACGGTATGTCTTTTCTATAGAGAAATGTTCTGTGGTAAATCAGTCTACGTATCCTGGCCTTCCCTGCTTCATTTCCTCATTCATATGAAACATATCACACTGTAAATCTAAATGCGTGTTAAGAGATTGGGTGATAGGTAGGTTTTTTTTTTTTTTTTTTATCATATTGTCATTCAGCTTGGAACCAAACGTTCTGATGCCCTGTTCTGATTCATTTAAACCTGTGACCTTGCATTTTGTTTCAGATTTTTGGTATTTTTTGTCAGGGTAGTCAGTCAGTGCTAGTGTGAATCAAACTTACAGTTAGCATGTTTGGAGATCAACCTACTTCAGAGGATTTTAAATAAATGGATACAAAAAAACCAGACCTTTAGCTTTTAGGGAAGTGGGAATAGTAACTGTCAAAGTATGGAGTCGACTTCTGAAGGTAGAACATTCATTCGATATGTGTGTTTGATCATTTTAACAGCAGCAGCTTTAATATGTTTATGTTGACACTACATGCTGCTAATCGGAGTAAAGTGGTGGTCAAATGTATATTCAGTGTTTGTAAAATGCATATTTAGCCTTAGCCGTACAAATGTACTATGACCTCTCTATGACATGTAGACTCTTTTTCCATTCACATATGCTGTAAATACATTTGTATCTACTTTTACATTAGCTGGCTTAGATTTGAGTTTTCTTTCTTTTTTCATCATTTTGGAGAATTTGCAATTTAATTTTTTTTTTTCAGTCGAACAGTATTCATGACAAAACATGATCCCAAAGCATTTTTTTTTTCATATAATGAACAAGTAGCAGTTGTAAGAGTGGATTATGATTAAAAAAAAAATACAAATTTAAATAAAGCATTACAGATATGCAATGATAAAGAGATACTGTATAGTCAAATGGCATCTTTGGGTTCTTTTTAAATTTTCACTGCACCATATATTATTTTAACCTATTTCTCTCTGTTTACACAAATGAATGAATAGGTTTTTTTTTTTTTTTTTTTTTGTACAGTCATCACCCCACACAGTACAACCACAATAAACACAAAAAACAGGAATAGGCCAGAACCAGAAGCTTATTCTTTCATGAAGATATCAAGACAAAAGCATGACAACCAATATATATCAAGAATCAAGAAGCTTTATTTGTCATTTATTATATCCAAGGATCACAAAACGAAATTTCAGTTCGACCAACCCCTCCCAGGCTGATCGAGTCATGGAGCTAATCACCAATCGATCACATTGATTACTAATTAGAAAAAAAGGAAAATGAAACAAAACAAATAGTGAACACGTGTCTATTTTCACACAAAAAACAAGATCACATTACTCAAGGTCAATGAACTGGGACTTTTTCAATTACATAAAAATGATCACATGTGGTATCATGAGATAAAGGTGCGAAACAGCATAAACACAGGAGTTATAGCAGTATATAATAAGGAAACAAGTCCAATTTTATCTCCAAGTTTCTTTTTTTCAATTCAAGTGTAAATTTAGTTTTTTCAAATATTAATCTGAAGCCAAACCATGTATATATGATAATAAACAAACAGGTTGCACTTTCAATCGTAAATTGAAAAAGAAACTGATTTAATAAAAGAACTAATAATAATCTCACTTGCGATTAAGTAGATTTATTTATTTATTTTTAATAAAAACTTGAACGCTTCAATTACTGTACATCTATGTAAATGACTAAATATACAAATACTATATATAATTTCATGCGCTAGTGGAAAAATGAAGCCTAAATACTGTGTTAATGGGACTTTTGTTTCCTTTGTGCTGAGTCACAGAGTTGATAACTCGCCTGACAACACCTATGGATGTGTTCAGACTGCTAGTGTCATGGGTCCTGTGGATGTGCAGTTCCACTCAGACTATTTCCATCTCATTATCCTCAAATACAAGTATAATATTTCATGCCAAAAACTGTGGTGCAGAGATAAACTAACGCAGAAGTCGACTCACACTTTGATAAACCTGCTTCCTGAATCAGGGCCAACAACTCATTCTGAATTAACAGATGAGTCTGAAGCAAAACATTTTATAACCTTTATACCACAGGTGTCAAACATGAGGCCCGGGGACCAAATCTGGCCCTCCAAAGGCTCCAGTCTGACACAAAGATATGAAAAATCCTTTTAGTTCAGGTTCCACATTCAGACCAATTCAATCTCAAGTGGACAAGATCAGTAAAATCATTCTAACATATCAATAATGACAACTACAATAATGTATATTCTAAATATTTTCATGTATTTACACTAAAACTAAGCATAATTTTACAAAACATCAATGACCTTAAACATGAACAACCTGAAATATCTTAGAAACAAGTGTAATTATATCAAGATTCTGCCTGTTGCTAAATGTTTTATGCATTTGTAGCTCCAAAGTGATCTATAAGTTATAACGTACATGCGGAAATGATAAACAAAGGCAGAAGACTGTTAAAATTTTTATGTTATTCACATTGTTTGAAAAGATAGTTTGTACTTTGCTATTTTAATTTTCCTTTTTTGCTGCTAAAATATTTTTCTATATTATTATGCTATTATTTTACTGGTCCGACCCACTTTAGATCAAATGTACCTTAATGTGACCCCTGAAGTAAAAGAAGTTTGACAACACCTGCTTTTGTACTTAATGCAAAAACCTTTCCTGACAATGTAGCGCTCATGATACGTGGTTTACAAGTCAGACTGCACATGTTGGACTCTGAAAAACAGGTAGAAGTTTTCTTTGCACATGACCTGTTGTTGTTCAAACCTGCAGCTATTCTGAAAAGATGAACTGCTGATAAGGACAATGGTATTTAACCTAATGTGGCACCAAAGCTTGTTCCTCCATTAGTAAATTATTCTTTATTGTGAAACAGTGGTTGTTCACACAGACACTGGTTCATCTTGTTTCATAACTGTAACACTGTGGGTGTGTCTTCTCTTTGATTTCTTTCATTTTCTTTTCTTGAGTCTCAGGTTGTTGTTGTTTTTTTTTTTTAAACATATGTCTCTTCTGTTGTACATTTTGCTGACAGATTATCTGAATGTGTCAAACGTTAATACAGGGAAAACATCATCTCTGATGTTTGAGTATTTACTGGATTCATGCTGCATTTGTCTGTCTCTTTCAAAATCAGTTATTAGAAACATGATGGCATTTGCACTGAGAGTTGTATACAATTTATGATTAAAAGTGAGCCTTCCTAAAATCATTGTCTGACCAGTCTGCATTCTTCTGTGTACAAACTATGAAGGTGGAAAAACACTATACAAGTGCAGTCAATTTAACCATGCAAAATAAATGGACTAATACTAATATAATATAGTAAAAATGACAAAAGTAGAGTGAAGCTGAGCGTACTTAAGTGTTGTCATAGTTCAAGATGGAGGACAGAAGGAGGTATAGAATTGCAATATAAATATATATTACTTATATTCCATACCCCAATTCATTTTGAACCAAAGAAAGAAAAGAAAAAAGTACTGAAAAAACAAACAAACTATGCAACTTAAATACGATTTTCCATATAATATAATAAATCTATAGCTATGCACAAGGTATTCATGGCACTTACACCACAGTTAAAAGTTGTGTTCATGGTATGTGAGAAGACTTTATTTATATCATCTTTATTTCAGCACTCTAAAATGAAAGCTTCTGTCTTGGTATAGTATACTGCTTACAAAAAGTATTATTAAAAGGATGTTTTGTTTTTTTTCTTTTTTATGCCTTTTTTACAGAATCGTAGTGAGCGCAAATTTTTATGAAGTAATGTTAGTTAACGCTGTCGTGCATGAATATTGAAAAAAAAAAAGGATTTAGATTTTTTTAGATTGATTTTATTACTCAACATTAGGCTACCGTTGAAATGAATTTTGAATTTTAACTTTGAAATGTGATTTTGTTAAAATGATATTTAACCTCCTGAAATGGAGCTTCTTTAAATAAACAATTGCTTATATTGGAAATATCATAATGCAACTTTTTTTTCAGATGCATTTTTTTTTTAAATTGTATGGAAAGTTCTTTGTAGTGGACAGGTTTTTTTTGTTTGTTTGTTTTGTTTTTTGTATAAAGCTGTGAAAGTCATGTCCACAAACATAGACAAACAACCCATTGCTGAGTCTTACAAGTTAAAACTAAATCTTAAAACTATTGTTATGTTTTTATTTTCATTGGATTGCTGGACCCCTGTTCACCAGGTAAACGTGTGTGTGTGTGTGTGTGTGTGTGAGTAATTATAACACACAGATGACATTCTACACACTACTGTGGTATTCAGTCATACCATCTAATCCAGTGTTTTTCAGCTTGTGGGTCAGGACTCCACTAACCTGACTGTTGCCAGATGGTATTGCACAATACCATCTGGGACCCTTCTGCAACCGATCCATTTTCAAAGGAGGGGTCTTATCTAAAATCCTTGCATGTGATTAGATGAAAAATCTGTCCGTCATCTTGACTGACGCCGCTTCAGCCACTCACGCTGAAGTCGAGCTTAATCAGTGAAAATAGTTAACCTCAGGTATATACACATCAACAGAAGGGGTTTAAACTTACCATTTATATGCGATGCCCACCAAATTCTTCTGGTAACCGTCATAGGAAAGCATGGTTCTCCATTTATCCTCCTGCCATGATTCCAGAACACTCGCTGTGGATGTGGTTGTCATTTCTTCCTCCCAGTTCCATTGCTGTCAGCCCAAGTTTACAATTGCAGAAATTTTAAATAATTTTTTTTTTTGCTAGTGCTGTTAATTGACCAAATGTGTACATTTTGTTCTCTTGCAGACTTGTGAAGTGCCTGTGTCTTCTGCACACAGTGTTGTTAACTCATGACAGTAGTGTTGACTTTATGATCCTCATAAATACCTGAGGTTTGACATCATGAGTGAACTGTAATTAAGCAGACAAATGAAACAGACTGTTATATCCCCATTGTAAAATATTTATTTAACACTGTTGGTCTGGGAAGCAAATGCTGAACATCAATTACACTATAACTTACAAGCATTTGTATTTTTACATCTGTATATACATCATCTCATGGCATAAAAAAAACAAACTGACGTGGACTGATTTAGTTAGACTACTGACCCGGTTATCAGCAGTCAGCAGTACCACTAACTCAGTAAGTGAAGCACCTGTGTGTCACATACAGAACAGTTCTGGTGAGCTTTAATGTTGTTCAGTCAGAAAAGACAGGATTTCAGAGTTCCCTACATGAAATTGGTTTCCTAAAACTATTCCTGTTACTCTGCATGAAACAAATAATATCTAAATTAGCAGGGATATCTATATTAATGTTAAGATATTTTAGGTCTTTCACTGAAAAACTGGCAAATCTGTGTGTTTGAAGGAATATCTACAACACTTATTTCCATGAAGGTGTGTGACTGCAGCCATGTTCAGAACCTGACCTTAACATGTTCAGGAATGGGATATCTGAGGTTCAAATTAACTGGTAGAGATTCATATATACATTTACTCTACTGTATTTGTGTGGAGTTATAAAACAAATCATAAAACAAGTTACCTGACCAACTGAAGTGCATTTAGAAATGTACTAAAACACACTAATGCCAGGTTTAAACCTACTAGAACATCAGTCCAAGACTCACAACAACTGTACAACTGAACAACTATACAAAACCAATAAAAAAAAAATACAACTAATAAATATGAGAAGTAGATCAGGCACAAAGAACAAATACAGTTTCTAGCATCTGCACTGACAAATGAAAAGATGTAACAGTTACACAGTGCAACCATCATTTCAGGACTAAATGATCAGTTTATTACTTGGAACTCAAAATGCAACTGCTGCTGAGAACACATGACACTAAAGAGGATACTTGAGTCTCTCACCACTCTGTTCCAGCTAGAGAATGGGTCGTCTTTAAAGGATAGCATGGTGTGATGTTAATAAGATGGCTCTGACGTGTCCTGACCCAGACTCGTCCATGTGAACCGTTTGATCGTAGAACCTCTCATGCTGCTGATCCAGGACCAGTGGTTTGATTTGACACATAATGTGAGGGTGTATCGAGTGCCTAGGGAGGCGGCTCAGTGGCCGTTGCCGCCTTCTGACAGTATGCGGCTGGGCTCGGTGAACTTGGCCGTTGCGATGTAAAAGAGGGCGGGGCCGGGCACCAAAGCCAGCAAGGGCAGGTCCTGCTCCAGCTTGTCCAGTCGGGAGATGGAAATAATCCCGTAAGCGTGAAGCAGCCAGTGACTGAACAACACAACCAGACGCTTCTTCTTCGCCACCAGGTTTTTAAAAGACTGAAAAAAAATGGAGGATAGAGGTTGGTATTCAGACATCGATAAAACACACTTATTGACATGAATTTTCAGACAATTATGACAAATATTAGATTAGTTGAAAGGTGCAAAACAAACACCAGAGTCGGAGTTGCTGGCAACCGGTAAAAAAAACTTCAGAAAACAGAAAAATGCTGCACACTCCTGAGTTGAAGGTGAAGGATTTTTTAATAATATGATAATATTTCAGCCAGTCTGCCTTCTTTAGGTCACATGACCTTTTTTTTTTTAATGCTTTGTTTTTGTCCTGTGACAATACATTGAAAAAATATTCCAGTCCCAATACTATATATTTTCTTGGAATAAAAAAAAAAAACATCACTAAACTGTGACATAATAGCTCTATCCATATTTAAACCATTAGTTGTAGCTTCCATTTATTTACAAAATTACTAAAATACATTCAGCGCTTACTTAAAAAGTGAGTGAAATAAAAAAAAAAAAAAAAAAAAAAGAACAGTGGAAAACATAAAGCAACTAGTAATAAGTATATTTAATAAAATGACATCTTTGCAGCATGATCTCTAAATATTAGTGTATGTATATTTGGAAAGATAGACAGCATTGGTAAACTTCTCTGGATCAGAAAGAAGAATTAAAAAGAACAGAAGATGGGAAGGCCTAATATTAAATGCCATTTCATTGTAACTTCATAACATTTCATGAAATTCTGAAGCAGCAGTTCTAAAAACATGTTTAAAACAAAAATAATGAGACATGACCAGAATCATTGTTAAGGAGAAACACCTGTTCAAGTGACTGACATGGAATGGATTTGTCCTCTCATAATGTATAATACAAAAAAATCCTAACATATAAAGACAAACAATGCCATAGTTGTGTGTGTTTTTACCTGTATCTCAGATGCAGACATGTAAACTGCCAGTGTGACCAGAGACAGGACCAGTATGATGTAGGGAAATGCATAATCTAAAAGACACAAACACAGTCTTATCGAAGCATAAAAGACTAATTCTCTTGTGTTAATGACTGGAAACAGCCAGAAAGTCTCAGGCAAAAGGTGAGAGCTCAGCACGTCCTCCTCTTGCCACTGACCCACATGCTGATACTTACACAGCAGTCCTCCTCCCACAGCCTGCAGCACAGTAAGGATGGGAAAGAAGTATAGAGCAGCATAGATGCTCCTGAAGCGATCTGATTTGCCCAAACCGCACGCAATCTTCTTGACCAGCAGAGGACGCAGCAGCATCATCAGCACCAGACAGAAGGCGTAATAGATCAACACAATGGTGTAGCTGTGGAACAGACAAAAATAGGACCAATGTCCTTGTATCTCACCAGCACTGGAACATGAATCATTAAAAAAGTTGAATGTGTGAGGTTGTCAGGTTCTGTCACTACATTAGAGTCATGTGGTCTTGATGCAGAGAAGTGGGTGGTAATTTCACTGGAGGAAAACTCAGCTAATTAAATCAAACTCCATTTATGACTTCTCATCAGTGCTCAATAGTAACTATCTTCATGTCTCTAACCATTTCCATGTTATAATCCATATAAATACAACCTATACAGTAAACAGGGCCTCTGCACATTTGTGACAAGCCAATATAATGCTTTTAAAGACCATTTTAATACCTTTGAGAATAAAAAATAAGACCACTACCGCAGAACAAATACATACAGTAAAAAAAGGGGGGAAAAAGCATACTCTTGGTTAAGTTCAAAGGATATCGTCTGCAGAACACACAGTATTTCTGCCTTTAAAATAGCGGTTGGGGTTGAATGCAGCTTAAGCACTTGTACTGGGACCCAGAGACACTAAAGGCAAAGCTGTCGTTGCACTTGCATTTGTGAGCGTTGAGGTGAACATCGGCATGGGGACGGCTGTTGCCTGACTAGCAGCATAATGTGTATTCTTTTCCCCTTTCATGTGAGCGTCAAGGCCTTTACAGCCCATTGTTCCTAATGTGATGTCTTTACCACATACTTTACATAGTGCTTCATGTTCCAACATTGTTTTTGATAACTGTTTTATTTCAGCTCTTCAAACACACTTATCAGTGAACTTGTACTTCCCTGTCTCAGTTCCTGTTCACGTATGTCTGTTCCAACCACTTCTTCTTTGTCTGTTCTACTCAATGACGTAAATGCTGCTAAAAGGACACACTGCCCTCTGCAGTGTGATTCATGCACTATTAGACATGCAACAGCTCTATGATAGAGCTTTAATCTATTGTTCAGCATCTTGATAACAAACAACGCTAGTTAAATAAATAACTAGCATGGGAAAAAAATTTACAGTAGGCTACCCAGATGAAATGTAATACCTGCTGTGTGAAATGTAATGCCATACTTCAAAAAGTAACAAACTATAATGCTTTTTAAAACCTTAAAAAACACATACTGTAAATAAGACTTTTTTAAGGATCTGCAGAGACCCTGAATAAAGACAAATTTTCAAAATAAAAAAAAAATATCTAAATTTCTCATACCTGTGAACAAAGCTAGCAGGAAATGTCCCAGGGAAAATACATATACAATTTGAAATGAATCTGACCAGTAGTTTCATATGACACAATACTCCAGAATTTTAAACTATTAAGTCATATAGTGCAACAAGAATCGTTTTATAAATACAATGTAAGAAAAATAAGAAAGAAACAAAGAAAATGTTTAATTGTATTTAGAAATTCCTCCACTTGGGTCAAAGATGGTTTCAAGATTCAGCTGAACAAATACATGTACATCATTTATTTATTACTAGTGGACAAAATACTACAGTTATAATAATGTTCCCACCTCAGTTAGTGAGTTGAGCTGACTGAAAAGCCACCACCTTCATTTGTTTTTATTTCCATCTATTAATAACCAAGTCAAATATACCTGTCACAAGACAACAAAACTGGGGCAGGACCTGTTCAGTGACACAACCTACACACTCACTATTCCATTCATGAATGTATTGGTCAGTAGAAAAGACCGCTGTGTTCACAAATGCTCAGTTAGTGTCCCGGTACTTACAGTGGGTAGACAGCCTCCTGGGTACAGTGTAATGTGTTGATGTAATCTGGGCTGGGGTTGTACAGCATGGTGTACCAATCTGACAGCATCTGAACTCTGCATGAACGGATACTGAAGTTTCCTGCAGGCTCAGTGACCAGCAGGGTGACCACAGCAGACACACTGCACTCTACCATGGCAGTGATATGCTGTAGCAGAGCACTGGAGCTGAACAGAGGAGGATATGGGATGAGAATACAGAATATACAAGGAGTTAGTCTGGCTCTGTGATCTTTGTAAAATCTTCTACCAATATTAGTTCAGGTTATAAACTAAGCCTACATGACCAATTATTTTTCTTAGCAATATAACAATAATCCCAAGTGTACTGAGCTTCCATATTCAATAAACACTCATTTCCTTGTACAGAACATGACATAAATTTGACAGATTTTTTTTAAGCCTAGAAGAAATAGTGTCCTTGCACAAATTCATATAGTCTAAACTGTCCTCACCTTTTCTTTCCAGAGTACCACTCAATGAAGAACCAATGCAACACTAGCGGCAACATGGCCATGAAGCCCAGATAAAGCCAGTCATAGAGTTCAGGGGACTCAGTGCAGCGTTCACACACCTTCTGCATGTTGGCCCGTTCTCCACGAGGACAGACCTGGCAGACAAGAGATGGAAGGGTTAGAGAAGCTGAGCGTCAAGTACCTAGGAATGTTGCTAACAAGGTCAAGGATGTGAAAACTATGCATCGGGTAGAGTGAGATAACTGAATAGCTAGATAGAGATGTAATGTCTCGTCATACTCACCCCACACTCTCCCTCCACTGAGTCGTTGACCATGATCCGGCCGCAGTACAGGCCTGGACACGTAGAGCTCATAGCCACGGCTGTAGAAGACACAACTAACCCAAGTTAACACCAAGTATAAATGTAATTTTCAATAAGAAATTATATATTCTCTTTAAGGATTAAAGCATTAAATGCCTTTATTCTCATGGCATGGTAATAAATAATAATAATAATAATAGTAAAAAAATAAAATAAAATAAAAAAAAACTTAAATCCGTTTTGGTTTCTCAAAACATTTTACTGAGGTGTTTTTCAAGGTCTGTATATGACCATGCCATGAGAATGAAAGCATTTTAATGCTTGAGTGCCTTGAATTTTTCTTCCTGGTTATCATCTACTGTATGAATACCTTTTTCCAAATAGTACCTTGAACAAACTCTTTTTTGTGTCCCATGATTTTTAGATTAATGAAATAATAAACGTTCAATAATATATTTAAAGCGAGGTTAATGCAGTCAACATTTGACGGTATCCTTAAATACGGACTATATTAAAAGGTACATATATATATCAAAATTATTATTATTATTGTTAATCAAAATGTACAGTCTTTCTCCCCTAAGTTTTAATTGAGAGATGTGTTGTGGAGTTTAACTGGAAGTCTCCCCAGTGAATATTGTCATTACTTTCTATAGACATCTATATTTCAAGAGCAAATAGTAGTTTTGTCTTAAACTCCTAAGACTGTTTAACAAAATTACATTCACTGCTCATTGTTGAAGCTCGCGGCTATATAGTGTTTTTTTTTAACGAACTGAAAATGTCTTTATTTGCTACGGTAACACTTAGCTAGTACTGTAGTGTGTTGCATGTTAGCTCAATTCTTAGAAAACGTTTGAAGTTTATAGCTTCACTGTTAAAGTATTAAAAACGTCCCTTAATAGGAATGACTGGTTAGTTAAGTGTACATCAAGTTTATTTATCAAATTTAAGTTAAAAGGCAGTGCACAGCTTTTCAATGGTAGCCTTCGGTTTGCTAAGTATGGCTAAATTAGCTCCTAAACCAACACTGTTATTTAGTTTGTTCGCAACCTACATCAATAGTACAATTCAGCAGTCTAATATAACTATTATGAAATTAGAGCATACGCAAATGAATGTTTATCTTACCCATCCTGAGCCGAATTTGTGGTCACTCGGCTCTATGTATAGGGGGGCACAGTGTATGTCGCAGTGCTTCAGTGTTTTGATTTGGTAGCCGACATCTTCCTTTTCTTCCTTGGATGAATAATGGCCGCTTACAATTATACTGACAATGCATGGCGCCACCTGCTGTACTGGAAGGTGTAATGTTTTGCCTGGACATGTGGAGTATATATGTACCGGTACTCAAAATTATAGTATACAGCAATGGGAAAAAGAGTTTTCAGACGCCCTTAAATTTTTAAACAATCCCAAATATTACCACGGAATGCTTGCAGAATTTTTTTTTGCACTCAGAAAGCACAGGTTAGTTCAGTTTCCACATGCAGACAAATATAATCTAAAGTGGGTCAGACCAGTTAAAGACCATTATAACAAGCTATAATAATAATAATAATAATAATAATAATAATAATAATAATAATAATAATAATAATAATAATAATAATAATAATAATAATAATAATAATAATAAAATAATACTAATAATAATAATACTAATAATAATAATAATAATACTAATAATAATAATAATAATAATAATAATAATAATAATAATAATAATAATAATAATAATAATAATAATAATAATAATAATAATGACGATGATGACAACTACAAACATTTCTATTTGTTTTAGTGTGAAAAGTTAAATTCCATTTAAAAATAAACCCAAACCAAATAAAATTGTGAATAACAGCCTGAGTAAATAAATAAATAAAACATTGTGGGATAAATGGTGTGAAAAATTAACATATTTAGAGAATTTTTTTTGTAATTCCGGGAAAAATAGATTCGTATAAAACAATTTTTTTTCATGCCTATAAAAAACAAAAACAATATCGACTAAAGTTCTCATAATTCACGCACAAAAGTTCTAAACCTGGCAAAGATTTTATACTTGTTTAAAAATTATTATTTATTTACTTTCCATGGGCACAGAAGGAAGCCATGGGTGTACAGAGGCAAACTCTATCACCAGTTACCATGGCAACTGCAGTAAACGTCATTCGTAGTCGTCCATACAGAAGGCGTGGCTTCAGAGGGAGCGAAAGAGAGAGAGACAGGGTCATATGATGGTAAAGAGACCCTGAGTTTGTAAGAGAGAGAGAGAGAGAGAGAGAGAGAGAGAGAGAGAGAGAGAGAGAGAGAGAGAGAGAGAGAGAGAGTGTATGGTTTGTCCAGAATCCTGTCCACACCTGGGACCTCTGCACGGGGGGTGTGAATGGAGAATTACCAAGGTTGGATGTTGAATGGATTTTTTAATTTAATGTAATTTTATTTTAAGTTTGATCATTTTCTGAGTGAAATGAGGTGGGGGTCGCCTGGATTCCATCCGACGCTGGGGTATTTTTTCTTCCTGGCAGCAGTGACTGGAGCTGATGGCAAAGAAACACAGTGAATTCCTTCTCCTCTCGTCACGTTGGATAAAAAAGGCCACATCCGAAACATACACGCACAGATCTGACATGAAGGACGCGATCTTGTGAATGCATCGACTACGTATTTTTCTTTTTTATTTATTTTTTCTTCTTAATGGATATGCAGCCAGCTGTTGTGTGCTTACAAAAACATCAAGAGGAAAACTGGAGCTGGGGCTGCAGGAAAGAAAACGTGAAGGAAAACAACAACTAAGCGTTTGGACCCGAATAACACATGCAAGATTCATAGCTTTTCTTTTTTTCTCTCTGTCTTTATTTTTTTCCCTCTCTTGTTGTTTTCTTTTGCGGAAGACAGGACCTGGCTGTAACATAACAAGTCTGAGGTAACACCAGGTAGAATTTTAAAAAAAACGAGGCTGAGAACAAATCAGAACTACAAACAAAACAATTTCATGATCAGCACACTATGACGACACTTCTATTTTTTTTAATTTGACTTCATTTTATTTTAACATCTTGATCCATTTTTGATGCAGCTTAAACAAATACAGTTTTGACAAAGTGTTGTAAAGAAGAATATGTGTTCATCTGGACAAGCCTTTGTGTTGCTAGTATTACACAGAAGGCCATACCCATTCCTACATTAGTGCAATTATATATTACACTGAATATTACAGTTTATTTAAACCAATTAATTAACCATGATCTATTGTTATGCGCATAACTTGACTCTGATAGATAAGATTAGGGTTGACTGACTCTGAGGAGGAAATAAAGGCTTAAAAATGGCATTTGTCTATTATTAGTATTATTATTTTAATGTATTTTTGTAAAAATAAATAAATAAATAAATGCAGTGGGCTACAGCTAATATTGGTTGATTAATAATCTATCAGATTCTCTCTAATCCAGACTGTCATTAGCCTTTAAATATAAAGCATCAGTCGAAATTTACTACAAATTATTAACATATTGAATCCTCTGATGATATGTAACCAACACTATGCATATTCAGTGACGTAAACATGTGAGTTTCATCAAATATATTGTTATAGATCTGTTCAAACTCTTAACACTGACAACAGGTGGTTTGAGGATTTATTTCTTTTCTGTGTGTTTTGTTTAATTCTTTTTAGATAACCCTTTGAAATCCTGTCAGAGATGAACATTTACAACCTTTGGCTGATTTTTATTTTGCAGTAAATCTGCAGATATGAATTTTTTATGGCTTGCTTTGACCGATCAATGATGGCATCAGTCAACGACCTCTTAATCTTCAGAGCTGGCTTTCAATAGAAGAAGGTCATATGGAAGATCTATGGCAGTCTTAACGCATGGATGCCCTTTATTTTCTGACAGAAATTGAGCATAACATCCAGTAATTCACAAGATGCTGCCTGTTTATGTAACGTGTTTATGGTGTAAAATGCTGTTGTTGTTTTTTTTTACAGTTTACCTGAGTCACTGACTGTCCTCCATGACTCTTATTATAAATCAGAGTAATCAGTCATTCCTGTTTGACTCTCCTTATTTCTACCCCTCTGGTAATGAAAATTTAAAAAGTACAGATGGATGAGGGGGAGTTATCAGCTGCTCCATCTGAATCCGGGACACTAACCCGAGCTGACTCTAATCTGAGTGGATGTGTGTGATACCAGGGATGAGTTTTGTTGTGTTGTTCTTGTGCTTCTTTGATGGATTCGTCTGTTAGCACGGCCCTGCAGGGCAACAGCCTGAACAACCAGCTGGGCACCGCCTCACCTGTTGTACCAAGGTAAAAATACTCTGGTCATTGTCTTTCTTCTCTGCAAATGTGGAGTGTGGAGTGTCCAAATGCATGTGACCATTAACCATCTACTGATCTAAACAGTTTAATACCTGTTGATCCACTAATTGATATAAAATACATTTATTTATCTTTTTCATGGTCATCAGATATGACCCATTTGGATGTTCAGAGGCTCTGTAGTGAATGTGGAAACACCACCATCTTCAGTAAAACCAATAGATTTGGATCAATGACAATGAGTGGAGATTTGTTTCATTCTCAGTTATTAGTTGTTGAAAATGTCACTTTTTCTTAATTTTTCTCTGTTTGCTAATTTAATAACCTTTGAACATACTCTGAGCTTTTACCAATATGATCAGATAATTAAATATACCTACTACACACTGAAAAAATAATGAATACAGAGGTGATAAATCACCTAAGAAAGGTTAAATAGATAGAAAAAAAATATATGTGGGAACTGTCACCAAACTAGTACTGACATTAGTTAAGAGAGAACATTAACATATTTGATCTGCTAGAGATACATGTATTGAATATGACAGGGGACAGATATGTCCAGTACTGTCCAAAAGTCCTGGGGCATCATTAGATTTGCTGGATTAGTAAAGTTCATGGCCAAACATATGCAGTTGTTAGTCTGTATATGTCAACCCACTGACCCATTTGGACGACCAGAGGCTCTGTAGTGAATTTGGAAACACTGATATCATCTACGACTTTGAATCAACAGTAAAACCTGTGGAATTGAATCAGTGACAGTAGATGTAGACATTTGCTTTATGTTCAGTTAATGATAGATTTGACTGTAAAAGTCACTTTTATGTCAGTTTTTGATAAAAACAACCTTTGACTTAGAACTGTAATGAACATCTACATTATTAGTGAATTAAAATATAGGAAAATTCAGGATTTTCACTGAAAAAATGCAAAATGTAGATTATGCATATGATGCATATTATAATACATTTTGCTCAATCACTAAGGAAAGGTTAAAAAGAGATAAAAAAAAAAATAATAATTTGGGAACAGGCTGCAGGTCACACTGGGTCTCACTCACACAGGTGAGTTCATACTTGAGCTTCCTTCTGTGCTTCCACATTAAAAATGACAATTTGCTTTTTCAGCCCTCAATAGGGCCTTGCAGGTAGACTGGACTGTTTGACAGTCTGAACAAAAGAACCCAAGCAAAATACAAATAAAATGTGTATTTTCATGTAAAATGTAATTGAATGAATTTAATTATTTTTTTATTTACTTAATAAAAAACTTAATTATTCTGAATTATTTTACCCTTAAGGCAATTTTAGCTGTGTAATATCACTTTATTTGTAATATCACTATAGACTAATGATAAAAGATGAATTGTTGGTTAATTTTCAGTATAAACTGGAATTATTATCATTACACCAAAAGATGCCACTGTGATGGACAGTTGAATACAGATATTATGATATGATATGATATGATATGATATGATATGATATGATATGATATGATATGATATGATATGATATGATATGATATGATTTGTATCTGCCATAAAAAATGTAAAGTTTGACCTACACTTTTCCTAAAATGTCATCAAATCTATTGCTAGTCATTGGAAATCTTTAATCTTTCATTTGTAATGAATTCAAGCAATGTTTTTTTCTCCTCGTGTTGAAAAAGCTAAACAAAAACAAACAAAGAAACCCCAAAACACTACACCTTACCTGCCCTTCACTGGGTGGGGCAATAACACAAAATGATACCAAAGTAGACTTTTTCTTTTTTTGCTGCAGTTCTGGCAGGAAAATAGTAACTTGTTTCCAAAGTGCATGGATGATTGTTTCAGATTTCCATCCTTTGCTCTGTTCATGTTATGCACCATTTCTTACTATATGAACTGAATTACCACTGTCACAAACATGATCATCAGTTTTCAGTCCTCATGTAGGAAGTAGGGCATTTTAGGAGTAACACAATTAGCATGTTCCATTGATTTTATATCTCAAATGTAGATGAGACTGATGGTCTTAAAAAAATCAGATATCAGCCTCTTAACTTCAGGATCATTATTAAATATTCAAGGCCTCCTGTTGAACTCTGAGTCTTGCAGGCTTTAATTGTGTAATAAAATGTATGAGTGAGTGCTCATTCTCTCAATAAAAATATGAAAAAAATGTCATAAGACGGAAAAACAGATAAATCTGAGATCAGTGCTGTCTGACTCCATAAATACTGCAGTTGATTTTTAGGGTCATCACTATGTGAAATGGCAAACAGTTGATATATTCAGATATATAAAAAACAACAACTTTCAGACTGATCTCATGAAATCATATTGTATGTTATGCTAATTCTTATGGCATTTGGTGTATAAAACATATGCATTTTCATCTATTCATGTGTTATTCAATGCCAAATGTACAAAGTACACCAAGATCTCTGATGTATATATCTGTAACCCTTAATCGTACCAGTGGTATTTGATACATACATGTGGAAAGCTTATAATGCATACACATGACATACCAATTAAAAGTGGTGTTATCTGTACACAAGTCATTATATCACGTTGACTGTTTACAAAAAGTACAGATATTATGTCAGAGGTCACTTCTCAACATTAACATTAACTAACATTATTTACTAGATACTAGGACATATTTATCTGAGCCTCTAAAGCCCCTCAAGGTGTTTATTTTAAACTTCTATACACACAATACACTAGCCACATAATACAATTGCCCAGGTTATATTTTTTCAGGAAATGGCAAATATTAAAAAATGAATCAGCACTGTTAGTGTATATCACAATTTGGCCAAAATATGACTTAAATTAAGAATCAGAGAATCAGAATTATTTTAATTTAGCAAGTCATGAAAACACATCAAATGAAATTACATTTGCACAGTTCCTTTAAAACAAGTGTGAGCCAATCCCAATTTAATGGCACTGCCACTGCTTAGAATTCAGAAGTTATGGTACAATACACAAAAGATGCAATACTATTGTCTTGTTAGATCAACTGAAAGATGCTAATTATGCTAGCACCACAATCATTTTATTTATATATTCATATATATATAATATAATATATAATATATAATATAATATATGACTGTATTTTACACCAATTATTTCTTCCATGTGTTGATAGTACTAGTGGATCAACAGATATTAAATAGTTTAGATCAGCAGATGGTTTTGGTCGCTGGTGGATGTTTGAGTCTTTAAGGGAAAAGAAAACAAAGCTTTCACTAAATAAAATTGTAATTGATTCTTCATCAATTAAACTCAATCAATTGATAGATCACTTCAGCTGTAGGTAATGTCCTAAATACTTGTGAGAATGTGTACACATGTTCTAAAATCCATTTCTTTGTTTCTTTAGGGTTGTTTCCATAGTAACCAGCCTGATGACAGCCACTACGGAGGCTACAGTGGGAACCCCAAGAAACCAATCGGCATTCAGAGACCAAAGAGGAAGTGAGCTCAGCCAAATCCACCAGGCGTCGACCCCTTCGGTGCTCAGCGCAGCGGAGACTAACTCTGTGCTGCAAGGCATCACTGTGGCAGCCCAGGCCCTCGTACTTCTTGCCATCTTCCTCCTGTCCAGCCTGGGCAACTCAGCCGTCGTCATTGTCATCATCAAACACCGACAGCTCAGGACAGTCACCAATGCTTTCATCATGTCGTTGTCGCTGTCTGACTTTCTCACCGCCGTTCTGTGTCTGCCGTTCTCCTTCGTCATGCTCTTCAGTAAGGATGGTATCTGGATGTTTGGGGATCGTTTCTGCGTCGCTAATGGCTTTTTTAACACCTGCTTTGGTATCATCTCCACCCTGACTATGACGCTGATCTCTTTCGACAGATACTATGCCATCGTGAGACAACCACAGGCGAAAATCGGAAGACAGAAAGCCACTCAGCTGTTGATAGCTGTTTGGTTAACTGCGGTGGTCTTTTCTCTTCCTTGGTATCTGCTTGTCCGAACTCCTACAGAAATCCATAAAAGAGGTTTCTACCATTGTATGTACGTGTTCCACTCTGGGACATCACGTATGGGGACAGCTTATAGCATCAGTCTAATCGTTGTGTGTTATTTGCTACCCTTTTCCCTCATGTGTTTCTGTCATTATAACATCTGTAAGACAGTTCGGCTTTCTGAGATACGAGTACGGCCAGTGACTACGTATGCGTACTTGCTGCGATTCTACAGTGAAATGCGAACAGCCACAACAGTTCTGATTATGATTGTTTTCATAATTTTCTGTTGGGGACCGTATTGTTTAATGGGGTTGGTTACAGCAATGGGAAACTATACTTTCAATCCTGCGATGGACACTGTTGCGATCTGGCTAGCCTGGGCAAATGGAGCCATCAACCCTCTGATCTATGCCCTGAGGAACCCCAACATATCCATGTTATTGGGCCGGAGCCGAGAGGAGGGATATCGGACCAGAAACATTGCTGCGTACTTGTCCAGCCAAACTCAGAACCGTGAGATTCGGCTGAACCAAGCGGAGAGGATAAGGGACCGTTATGTGAGTCGGGTCGGAGTGAACAATAACAGCCGGCTGTCCAATTCTAGTCCTGGAAAAGGAGGCGTAGGAGGTGGAGGAGGAGGAGGAGAGGTGGCAATGTGGGCCTGCAAAAACCCTGCTGTGTTTTTCTGTAGGGACGCTCAGCCTGACACTGCGACATTGGCCAACTCCATCAGTGGCCCCAAGATGAAGACGGCTGACACCAGCTTGTAACATCTAATTGTGAACAAAACGTTTAAGCTGTGAGGTCTGTTTTCACCTTTTTGTGTCCATTATCATGTTTCTACAGAATGACTGGCTCTCTGTTTGTGTCTCTTCAGATCACAAGATGAGAATGGGATTCTAAAGCCTCATTTAATGAGATTTTATTCCAGAAATCAACACGACATAAACTAAAGTGTTCATTACAGAATTCTCCTTTGTGGGAAGGAAAAACAAATTTTCAGCAGTGAATGCTCAATAGGTTTTTTTTATTGACTTCAATGCGAATTAAAATTTCCATTTACTTTTGTGAGCACAACAAGAAGCCCTGAAAAAGATCCATCAAACCTCGAAAGGGGTCTCTGAAAACCCCTGGAGTCATTTCTTTAGACTAACATGAAATGTTACCCTAGCCGCGCTAGACCCACCTCGCAGCAGCACCTCTAATGTGCTACCGTAGTAGTCTAGTTACGCTCAATGTAACTTTTGGGTAGATTTCCCTGAAACTGGTCGACAAATTACAGTGAAGTATAGAGTCAGAAGACGGTGGTAACAAAGTGACGCTGCAATGATTCAGAGAGAAACAACTGGAAACAACCATAGAAGAAGAACAACAACAGGTGGCAATTTCCTTTTTTATCAAAGATGGGTAAAGAATGTGAGAAAATGTAAGCAATCTTTAAATTCTCTTTACAGAAGCAACAACAGTCATTAAGCTCCATAATCCCCAATTTTGTTTAGTCATTTAACTCCTCTGTGAACTTTCCAACATCCAACTATGTCATCCTCAACCTGACTGATGGTATCTCTCGAAACCATCAAGGGGTCCCAGATGGTATCTCTCGATACCATTTGGGACCCTTCTGCACCGATCCGTTTTCAAGGGAGAGGCTTTATCTAAAATCCTTGCATGTGATTATATAAGAATCTGTCCGTCATCTTGACTGACACGGGGGCTACCGAACACTAAGTGGCAGCATCTGTTGCAGATGTGGTTGTCATTTCTTTCTCCCAGTTCCATTACTGTCAGCCCAGGTTTACCAGCTTCTTTGACCTGGTCCTCTACCAACACAACCAGGGGGGTACCACAATAACCATGGGCTTCTGCACTGGTAGTATTTCTTTATCCACCAGTGGAGCCATCTGATAGATCAAACTCTTGCCAAAGCCAGTCGGAAGAAAAGCAAAAACAGCATCAAACCCTTCCAAAGTCGTCCTCTGTTAATGGAATGAACATGTGGTAGACAAAACAGTGGAAATAGCTCAGTCAATATGGACCCATGGATACTTAACACACGCTGCCATTGTTGTGTATCTGAAAAGACTACACTGCCGTTGCTTCTGCTTTACACCACACCAGCCACCTTGCGACACTGATTCCTTAATTTTGAAGAAAACCTGAACCTCACGGTACAATTGGTTGCGTGAGCATAGCAAAATGCAGCCAGATGATGAGTCAGGTTATATCAACCTAAAAATTACACTTATTGGTTGTAGTACCATCCTGTTGCATACAGAGGGATTTGAAAGACTACCTTTTAGCCCCATATCCCCTGACTATGAAGCGTTCCCAGATCTATACATGTAATGAATAGGGGTAGCGCGGCTAGGCTAATGAAATGTTTGTGTTGTGTTACTTAAGTCCTCATGTCAGGCATAATGTCATAAGTAAATACAGCATGTGGATGTGGAAAACTGGTGAAGGATCTGGCATCGCTAAATCCTAATCTAATTCTTTGCTTGAAACTTCTATGTACAGTACATGTCCATGTCCTCACCATAAGAACATCACTGTAGGTCATTTGTTCAAATGCCTTAATTGCAATTCTATGAATATATATATATATATATATATATATATATATATATATATATATATATATATATATATATATATATATATATAATTCTATGTAAATGTATTAATTTAATTTATTTAATTTCATTTAATTTATTTATTACCCCAATGTAAAATTTCAAAGTGATCCAGAATCTCTTCCGGATCACCATCAAAATCTAATAATTTCCAGATCTGCCCATTACCAACCTACCCTGTAAATGTAATCAAGATCCGTCCAGAACTTTTTGAGTTATCTTTCTAACTGACAGACAAACGGATAGTCAGAGAGACAGACAGACAGACAAACTGGCAAAAACACAACCTCCTTGGCAGACCACTCTTCATTCGAATGGTCTGCTTAGGCAGAGGTTTGCATTCTCAGAGTGCTTTTCTATTTAAACATTTGATCACACTGTACTGAGGTTTGCATATACTGATTAAATTATGTTTTATGAAAAACTATTAAAATAAATGTTACACAAAATATAATCTATTATATTTGTTTGATAAAGTAATACAATATTAGCATTAGTCATTACATTTTTAAGGTCACCTGTAGTCTGTTCAGATAATCTTCCCAAAACAGCTATGAAACCTTCAAACATAGAATTCAAGTTTTAACAGTCAGTACTTTGACATAAATGTGGACAGATCATGATGGTTTGTTGTGGGTATCTGTGTGTTTAACTGAAATATGCAATGTAGCAAAGGTGTGCTTATCCCTACTTTATATTCTCTGCCCTTGAAACACACTGTGAAAACTAAGAACATGCAAATTATTAGCATAAAAAAGTCACTTTTTTATTCTGAATGAGACTGTGTCAATGTCCCATCTGTGAACATAAACTCTGGTCACTTTTAAAACAATTAAAATATTTTAATATAGATTATTATGAGTTTAAACACTCACAGTCTCTACTTACCCTATCATAGCCAACCATACCATCAGTATTACTATTGCTAACATATCTTAGCCAATCAAAACATCAGTATTTGTAACTTAAGCTGAGTGTATCCAATGGTGAAATCAATATTATTAATGTCAGCTGTAACTAACAAATGACCTATTGTGCTGTTAAGGTATGAGGACTTGTGTTTTTCTGTTTATTTGTTGTTTATTTTATTACATTTTTCTGACATTGTTTTATATTTATAATTATTAATCTGTGTAAACGTATTACCTTGAATGTGTCTGGACAGGGTAAAATTCATACAAATAAGTAAAGAAAATTTAACCTTGTGTGAATGTGTTCTCATTGGGCTGCTAACACTGCAGAGACAAGTAAATGATAAGGAGTAAATAATACTGAATAATATGACTGTACATGACTTCTCATCCAAGTAGGTTTTAAAAGGACAGAGGCTCTGAAATCCCACAGACTGGACAAAAAGGTTAACACTACTGTTGAAAGTACGTTAGATGTCATCTCTAGTTTGAAAAGAATAAAATATACAAAGAAATCATAGGTATATAATTAGGTACAAAGCTAATATTTATTCTATTGCCTGTGTGTTACCCCTGTGCAGCTTCACTTTAAATAACTAAGACAAATATAACTCATTGGGAGGGGTCTGCATTGGCCAATAATCTGTTTCATCAGTTCATATCCTCTGCTAAAGGTCATCTGCCTTTGAAGCATGTTACCACATGCAGCTATTTAAAGACCAATACAGTAGAGACAGGAGATCATAGATGACAGAAAAGGACAGTTCCTTTTTTCATTACTAATAAATGCAGCAGGTTCACACGAGTAATCACAATGAGCTATTTGCATTCAAAACTGTTTTATTTACAGATTAGTTGAGACTGTGGGCTTATTACTGACCTGACTGAAGTTTGTTAACATGGTTTTTCTAAGAGTACCTTAGAATAAGATGAACAACCATACTATTTTGCCTGGAAGAAACCAACACTGCCTGAACATTGTTGTACAGTCGGATGCAATCAAAAACGTGATCCTTCTAATGGAATAGCCTTATATCGTATCCCAAAAGAAACAACATAGAGAAACAAGTGGTTGTCTGTGATTAACAGACAAAATGATGACAGTGTTCCAACGTACCACATTGCAGCTTTTGCAGTTCTAAATTTGGATCAGGTAAATTGCACTCCTGAAAGTAATTAGATAAGTTCTCTGCAAATATAGTTTGGCGTTAGAGTAAAATGTATGAATTTTCTGTTATCAAAGAAATGCAGCACATTCGTATGCACTAGCTAACATTAGCATTAGCCTGATCCAGTCCAGTCAGTAGTGAAAGGAACCCTGGAACTGCTATGACAGCTGCAGACAAACTACTACTGAAAGGTGGAAAATTACCTCATTAGCATTGGACCTAAAAATGGACTGTACATATATAGTGCATTTTATACACCACTTGGTGCCCAAAGCACTTTACAATTCTTCACATTCACCCATACACCAGTAGACAGCTGCTGCCTGACCCTACTGTGTGCAGCTTAGGCTTCAGTATCTTGCTCAAGGACACAGACAGAAGCGGGATGTGAACCGCCAACCCTTTGCTCATTGTACACCCTGCTATATTAACTGAGCCAGTACTTCATTGTTGAAATGGAAAACCTATTCAGCATAGATGTTTTTTTAAGTGTATTGGTGTGAAAATTGAGGCTAAATTGGGGCTAAATTTGTAAAAAAAAATAAAAAATAAAAATTTGCTTCAGCTCAGACATACATACACCAATTTGGCTGAAATTTGACACAGACGTCTATCTCCCAGGTCTACATCAATTTAACTAAAGACATTCTGATTTTGTACTACAGCGCCCCCTAGAAAATTACTTTTATTAACATGGCCGTAGTTCGGACATACGAACACCGATTTGGCTGTCTCTCGGGTCTACACCTGTTTGTCATACGAAATTGTTATTTCGCAATATAGCGCCCCCTACAGATTCGCCAAATACACTGTTAGTAAAATGGCAGTAGATCGGACATACGAACACCGATTTGGCTGAAATTTGGCTCAGACGTCTATCTCTCAGTCCTACACCAGTTTATCAATAGAAATTGCGATTTTGCTCTATAGCGCCCCCCTACAGCATCGCCTTTACTAAAATGGCTGTAGATCGGGCATACATACACCGATTTGGCTGAAATTTGACTCGGATGTTGTGTGTAGAGGCAGTCGCGAGGGATGGCGAAGGCCTTTGGGACTGCTTGCAGTTTTAATTCTGTTTGCCAATGCTAATGGGCCATAAATAATACATTATAAGACTGAACTGCAGAACACAGGATGTGATTGACCCATGGGCATAGTTTAGACATATCTGTATAAAGTCATCCTAAATCCTCCTTAATCTGGACTTTTTAATTGCAGTCATTTACATTGTCATTCTGATATTGAT
This sequence comes from Siphamia tubifer, assembly GCA_020466265.1. Taxonomy (NCBI): domain Eukaryota; kingdom Metazoa; phylum Chordata; class Actinopteri; order Kurtiformes; family Apogonidae; genus Siphamia; species Siphamia tubifer. Next base: position 21,012,666 of record CM035804.1, on the reverse strand, counting down.
ATGATTCATTATGTATTTGCTGCATATATTCCAGAGTCAAGGCTGTAGAACTCATTTTAGTTATGATTCCACATACAGTCCAGACCAATATGATCCACAGTTAAATAATCTCATAATAATAATAATAATAATAATAATAATAATAATAATAATAGCTCCATATTTTATTGCTTTGATATGGAAAAATTTTTTGCGTGGAAATAATGACAACTTCAAGTTTTTGTCTTTGTTTTAGTAGAAAAAAATAACATATTATGGAAATATTTACCATCTACAAACTACCTTGTAACAATAAAATGTGAATAACCTCAACAATATGAACAACCTGAAACTTATAAAGAAATTTAAGCACAGTTTTAACAATGTTCTTCTTCTGTTACTAAGTATTTAGTGCTTTTGTAGATTTAATCCATAATGAACATGTATAAATGAAAATGAAAAGTTCAGGCATAATATTGTTAAAATTACTAAAAACTGTCTTATGCAATGGAATTTTTGTCAGGTTATTCACATCTTTTTGTGCCTGGATAGTTTGTAAAAGTAAATATTTTCATAGTTTTTTTTTTTTTTTTACACTAAAATAATATTATTATTTATATGTCATTATGCTATTATTTTACAGTTCCAGCCCAGTTGAGATCAAATCAGGCCTTGAAAGAAAATAAGTTTAAGAGCTCTGATCAAAAGGCAGTTTGGTTTGGTTCTATGGTTGTAATGAACATTTCCTCTAGAGGGAGACAGTTTTACTTTTTCCTTTACTCCACTCAGGCAGGAAACAAACTGTTCTATAATTTATCAGTCACAACATGTGCAAACAATAAATGTGTATATGTCCACCTTTCTGTTAAGGTCCTAGTAAACAATGAAAGGGTGTGTGAAACTACATGAAATGACATTTTGATTGAATTTTCTGAGTTTGCAATTGATTCTGAACTCCGTTTGAACTTATTGAAACCTGCAGAAACCTTGGAATGTGATGAAGAGGAAGATGGATGTTCACATGTCCCCATACAAACACAAGCTGTTTTTACATTTGTACTTTGACATACAGGCCGAAGGATAATGGGTTTATTTTAGTTTAGGTGACACTACCCATCAACCTACACACAAAGAAACAAAACCCTTCACATGAGTCAGGTGCGTGTTGGAATGCCACCCAGCTTCATCACACACACACACACACACACACACACACACACACACACACACACACAAACACACACACATTTACGTGTCTCATGGGGACCAAGTTTGAAATCAAGTAGTGAGTGTAAACTTTGTAAGAAAATAAAAATAATTAGAATAATTTAAAATTTAATTCAATTTTTTTGATTAAGAAGTAAAAATGAATGAATAAATATAATAACAATAATTAAAAAAATAAAATAAATAAAAAATATGGAAAATAATGATTATACATTTTTTTAGTTGTTTAAATTAAAAAAAATACATACAAATGAATGAATAAATAAAAAACTATAATTTAAAAATAAATACATACAAATAAATACAATAAATAACATTTAAAAATAATAATAAACAAATACATAAATAACAATTAAAAAATACAGAAAAATGTATACTTTTTAGTTTTTAAACTAAATACATATTCAAACCTTTGAAAAATACATGTTTCGCTTTGCACCTGTTTCACTTATGCTTTATGGGGACTTCCTGAAAAAACTAAATTAATGTATTTACAGGGACACATCATTTATATTTTACTAGTGGGGACCTTTATTTATATTTTATTCTTGTGGGGACTTGAATTTTGACCCCCATAGTTTCAGAGGTCCCCATAAAGATAGAAATAGACACACACACACACACACACACACACACACACACACACACACACACACACACACACACACACACACACACACACACACACTCTACAGTACATGGTAATGATGCCACAGTAACATCAGAGCATGAATGACTGTAACATGATCAAAGCCAGTTCCAGGTGAATGTTTAAGAGTCACGTCACTGTGTGAAAACAATCTGCTGTTTTCTATCTGCGTCATGTAAAGCTGCCAAGACCTCAGCCATAACTGTGCACTCCCATTACATACAGATAAATGCTATGATCAGCCACTAAAAATATTTATCTGTGAGTCAAATGATGTGTTTCCTTTTTCCACAGTCCACAGTCCAATAAGAGAAAATAATAATATTTTAATGTTTTATTTTTAATATTATTAATATTTTATTTCATACATTTTATATATTAAATAAGAAAAACAGAGGTAAAAATACTGATTTCATATCTTTACACAGTAAAATTAAAAAAAAATGTTTTCAGGCGCAAATTTTAATCCAAACATAAATACAAACTGCTTCCGTTCACATTTGAGTGTAAAGTGAACTGAACCTCATGTCATATACTGTTGTGATAAATTAGAAACCATGACAACATTTGACATTTAAGTACAATGACAAACTGCAGAGTCAAAACAGTGACTCTAACAAACCAGTTTTCAGTTTCAGGAATTGGGAACATGTGCTGTCTTTTCTGTCTCTGTCCATGACTTATTGGATTCCTCGTATATTTATTATGTCTCTATATCAAGGGTGTCAAACATACGGCCAGGGGGGCAAATCTGGTCCACCAAAGGGTCCAGTCTGGACCTTTGGATGAATTAGTGAAATGTAAAAATGACACTAATATATAAATCATTTTAGTTGAGGTTTCACATTCAGACCAATTCACTCTCATAAAATAACCTATAAATACTCACCAGTTAAACTTTGTAAATGTTTTCATTTAATTACACGAAAACACAGTATAATTTCACAAAAAAAATATGAATAACCTTAAATGCCTTATGAGAAGTAGAATTGTAATAATATTCCACCTATTACTAAATATATAATATATATTTATATATAATATACACATGTAAATGATAAAGTGAAGTCTAATAATGTTAAAATCACACATTTATTTCAGTTTGTTCATGATATTCACACTGTTGGAAAGAATGGTTTGTAGATTTAAACATTTTTATCATGTTTTAAAACATGGACAACAATTTGGGGTTGATTTTTATTTATATATTTTTATGTTTTTATTTTATGTGTTCGCCCCACTTCTGAACAAATTTAGGTGAATGTGCCCCTTGAACTAAAATGACTATATCACCTGTATCATCTCATCTTGTTACACTGTGTATGTGTGGCTCCATCACATTATGTTTTGACATCATATGCCTTAGCGGAGTTCTACTGTCTCTGACTGCCTTGTTTATTTATTTTTTATAACCAATAAACAAAAATAAAAATAAAAACCATTTGCATCTGTTTGTGTGATGCAGCCACATCTTTTAAGACAAACAAAAAATTGCAAATATTTCCTTATAATAATTGAAACTGTATATACACTGTATATACACTACTGTATATACACTGTATATTGTATATACACTAGTATATTGTATATACACTAGTATATATACTGTCATTTAGAATCATTTGGTCATTTTTTTTGGATGATCCTTCTTACAGACATCATAAATCATGGCTGCAATACTTGTCACCAATGAGTCAAACCAAACACTGGTTTATTTTCTGCTCTGAAAACAGTCTTTGTTTGACCATTTTTTTCCCTTCCCTTTATTTTTATTTCCACATCCTGCATGTGATCGAGAGTGACGGAATCACAAAATTCACTTTCAACGATACTTCAGCCAGGAATTGATCAGGATTCAAGGTCCAGGTCCAGGTCCAGGTCCAGGTCCAGGTCCAGGTCCAGGTCCAGGTCCAGGTCCAGGTCCAGGTCCAGGTTCACAGAGACCCATATTGAGTGACAGTCATCCCTGCTAGCATTTAGCTCAGTGCTTATGCAATCCAACCTTAGTTATTATATGGAGTTTCTGTTAATGTTATTTGATTGGATACCATATTTTATGCTCATACATATATGAAGTGTGAAGTGATGGTTTCTACATCTGTGCATGAACACTAGTATAAATATAAAGTGAAACTGCATTAAATCAAAGAAAAAAAAAAACTACACCTGAAGAGCTGTTCACTGGTTAATGTTATGTAATAGTGTCAGTTTCTACTCATACACTAATGACAAATCTGTTCTGTATCGGTTATGATGACACACTGAGGCAGATATTCTCACCGTCACACACTCACACGTTACACACACACACACACATGCACACATAATGTAGTGGGTGAGGTTGGGGTGTGACTGCCTCCACCAGGAATGCAGTAGTGTGTGTTTTCAACTCGACACATACTGATCAACTCTCACCAGAGGCTGATCTGACGGTTCCTCCTCAGACTTCAGATCACAATCGAAACAGGACTAGTGCAGAGGAACAAATTTGGACATGTGAGCTCTGTGGGAAACATTTAAGTGGATCTTGTTTTTGCTGAAACAATTGGAGAGTTTCCCAAAAGTCTACAGAGACCTTTGTCACCTTTAACACTTGTGGATTGTGTTCATTTTCTTCATCTGGATCATAACTGCAGATTTTGTGTGACTCCAGTTTTACTTTAGTTTCCTCTTAATTTCATCATAGGAGGAAGTGGAAATCCTTGGAGCTAAAAGTTACTCTCAGCATCATTTTATAACCCATTACCTGTCCTAAGATATAACAAAATATGTGAATACGAGAAGAATACTGTTGTTTGTGAAGACGTTTTTGTGATAACCAGCTGATATGATGTTTAAAATCCACACAAGTAGAAGCTAATGATTTTCTATGTTACCTGAATGCTTCATACACCACTGGACCTGACCATGGCTTCACACTGCATCACATAGACCTGCATCTGTTCTCATAGAGGTAGGACACACACACACACACACACACACACACACAAATAAAGACAAAGGTGTGATCTGCATGACACGAACATCACAAATACCAGAAAATTTTAAATACTTTTATAAAATTTCTCTCTTTTCATTGAAAATGTGTATCCATTGAACTGTTGAATTTAATATGCATCAGTCATATCCACATGCTATAAAAATGTGACAGGTTTGAGTAATATTTTTCGTGCATTATATACAATATTTTAGTAGTGTGAAGTTGTGGAATGATCTGCCAAAGGAAGTTCAAACGAGTACGAATTTAAGAGAATTAAAGAAAAAAGTTTAAGATTATTGTCGTATAGAGAAAACTGAAGATGACTGTGTGTGTGTGTGTGTGTGTGTGTAAATTAGCTTCTCTTATTAATTAATAATTAATTAATTAATTAAATCAAGTAAAAGTATTGATATAAATGTATAAAATTACTTAAAGATTTTGTAAATGTAGAATTCAGATGGGAAATTGTCATTCTCTGATACATATATACATATATATATATATATATATATATATATATATATATATATATATATATATATATATATATATATATATATATATATATATATATATATATATATATTTATTTTTAAAATTATATATATATATATATATATATATATATATTTTTTTAATCCTTTTGTCTTCAGTACTGTGTTAGAGATTACACCTGGTAAACCTTTTGAAATAAATTAGAATTGTTTTGAAACTTTAAATACTCTTTATAACATTAAACAATAATAGACACATCATGTAATTCCCATATTTTTTTTCCCTCCAACTACTTAATAATCTCCAATATTGTTTCTGTATGTATGTTTTTGCTGTGTATACGGTGACTTAAATGTTGATATAAACCTAAAGAAGACTTATAAAACATTAAAAATAACTCCCTAAGTGGCTTTAAATAAATATATAGATCCAGTTGTTGTCACAGTTACTGCCCATACCCCCTCTGAACAGTGGACACATCCATGAGTTTTATAACCTTAATAATTAAGAACCAATAACTTTTAATGAAGGTTTCTGAAATAAATTAAAATAATGTAATGCAAAGACTTTCCTGACCTCAGTTTGTCAGTAAAACTCTGTGAACACATGCTTTGTGTTGTTGTCATGACCTGTGCTGATACTGAAACTAATCAGGCTGGTGTGTGTTTGGACGTTGGATGTCAATGTTTTTCAGTCTTTGGAGGCGGACTTATCGTCTGCCGGTGACAGTTCAGATAACAGGCAGACAGGACAAAGGTCTCATTGCCTCACACAAAATATGCTTTTAACATATCTGATGATTTTAAGAATGACGCCTAAAGAGAGAGAGAGAGAGAGAGAGAGAGAGAGAGAGAGAGAGAGAGAGAGAGAGAGAGAGAGAGAGAGAGAGAGAGTTTGTTTTTTTGTTTGTTTGTGAAAAATATGAGCATAATACCCCCCTGGTGTTTTGAAATAAGTAATTCTAATGCCTTTAAACTATTTTAAAATCTAATTAATTGTGTGTGGGTTTTTTTACCTCCACCAAGTGGGTTATGTTTTTGTCTGCGTTTATCTGTTTTGTCTTTTTGTTTGTCTGTCTGTGTACAACATGACTCAAAAACTTATGGATGCAGTTCCATGAAACTTTCAGGATTGCTTGTGAATGACACAAGGACCAATCCATTAAATTCTGGTGAAGATCCGGAAGAGATCCTGGATTTGGGATGACTTTGAAATGTATTCTCCATTTACCTAATGGATTGGTCCTTGTGTGACTCCCAAACTATCCTGAAAGTTTCATGAAAATCTGTCCAGAACCTTTTGAGTTATGATGTACAAAGTCAGACAGACAGACAGACAGATAGATAGATAGATAGATAGATAGATAGATAGATAGATAGATAGATAGATAGATAGATAGATAGATAGATAGATAGATAGATAGATAGATAGATAGATAGATAGATAGATAGATAGATAGATAGATAGATAGATAGATAGATAGATAGATAGATAGATGTTTTTCTTTGTGTCCTGCAGTGTTTTATATTGTTTTAACCAATGACAGAGGGAGGCTGCTGACAGGTCACATTCTAGGAACCAACAGATTAGATGTGGATGAGATTATGTCCAGACTGACATGTATAACTTTTGTTGAACTTTCAGCTGTTTTATCATCTGTACAAGACTTTTGTGTTTTAGTTTAAAAGCAGTATGCGTGTTGGAATGTGTGACGTGAATGGAAACTTTGCAGGTGCCTGTATCTGCTCCTGTATAAGTGATTACACCTATAATGTGATTGATTTAGGAAGAAAAAACACTGTTAGCCTTGATGACCATCAGTAAACATAGATAGTGATTTACAGCTGATTCTGTCCTTGTTGTGTCTAATAATAACAGCTGCATTTTATCATCTGGTGACGTTTGCGACAGGAATGCTATTATTTGAGTTGTTTTGGGTTATTTCTATCATTCCCAGCAGCAGTATCAGTGCCTGTTCTTATTTTTATCTATTTATTTATTGTAGTCTGCACTTAATATTTTAGATTGTACAGAGATAGCTTTTTTTTTTTTGCACTGTACCTTTAGTTTTAGTTTAGTCCCACTATTTCTTAACCACACTTACTATTACTTCTTTTCTCATGTTGATAGGAAGCATGTAATCTAATAATTTGACTGCGTAGTTTTTTGTGACTGTGTATGTGACAATAAACCTCTTGAATTTGACCATGTGATGCCACTTTCACATATGCTGATCACACTATATTGGTTCAAAAATAGTAGATTTGTAAATGTAGGAGTACTTAAATGAAGTTTGTGTTGGGATCTCTGTCGTTCTGGTCATTTTATAAATTAAATTAGTCACTTTTCCATTGACCCTCAAATTGTGCAAATATAACCTTTGCATAAAAAAAAAAAAAATATCATTTTTGCACTGGAAAAATGTGTTTTTTTCTGGCGTAGCACAAATGCTATAGTATGCAAAACTGCAATGGAGACAAAGCAAGGTAAGTTTATTTCTATAATACTTTTCATGTACAAATCAGTTCAAAGTGCTTTATATAAAACATTAAAAACATTACAGCAGGGAAGAGTAAAAGTATAGGTATGAAAAAGATTAAAAGAAGACCTTGTTCTTACACAGTAAATTTTGCAGTGTTAAATCAACACTTAGAGAGTTTATTTAACTTCTTCTAGAGTGTATTTGGTCCCATTGTCTCCAAATTAACACTGCAAATTCTACAGTGTAGTGGACATTACAACAAGCAAACAGGATAAAAGAAAAAGACAATCACGAATATATCTGTAAAGCAACACGATATTTATGCTTGTCACCATGTTTATGGAATGAGTTCTAGTCAGGGTGTGATTAATCAAAAAAACAGAGGGGGGGGGGGGGTCCCACAGAAAAAAGCTTCTGTTGGATGTTATGACCCTTATTCCTGATTACATGAATAAAATAAAAGACACTGAAATCATTAAATGAACATATGTGTTGTTTTTAACAAGTGCAGCACTTTGAGATGCATTCATGCATGAAAAGTGCTATATAAATAAATTGATTGATTGATTGATTGATTGATTGATTGATTGATTGATTGATTGATTGATTGATTGATTGATTGATTGATTGATTGATTGATTGATTGATTGATTGATTGATTGATTGATTGATTGATTGATCGATGAACAGTTTTCTCTGATGGTGCAGTTCATGTGGCCTTTTCTGCTTCCCCTGTTGGGGCGTCATCTGGGTCCATGTACATTGTAGTCACGCCCAGGTCCGATGTTCTGGGAGTCAGGTTGTTTGTGAATGCAGCCCAAAACAGGTGGTAAACTCCAACTAAGACTAAATACTGACACCAGACTGATGCTTAAACTGAAGTACCTGAAGGGAAAGTTGAAAAAAGAACTTGGAAGAAGAAGTTCGTAATAGTCGATTATATAGCAGAGTTATACGCTCTGGATATTCACAATTTTTAAAAAAAAACACAGTCCAGTATTTCATTACAAATGGAAATGCAGGTGTATGTAACAGCAAAGCTTAGCCTACTAATAGGTTGTTGAGATATAATAACTTATAATAACTTATTTTTAGACAATAGATTTTAAGAATATATATATATATATATATATATATATATATATATATATATATATATATATATATATATATATATATATATATATATATATATATATATATATATATATATATATATATATATATATATATATATATATATATATATATATATATATATATATATGTATACTGTGTATATATACTTTTTTTTCAATCAGGCAAAAACATCTTGAATTCAGCAAAAACAAATCTGACAAGTATCACTGAAACCACACACAGAGTAATGTTAGCAAACATTTACTAGTCCACAGTCCTTGAGGTGAATATTGGCCCTCAGCTACAGGTTTATTGTTTTAAACTTAACCATGACCTCTTGTGTGCACAGAAAACACACTTTGCCCACAGTAGTGAATATGAAATAAATTAAACACTGTGGACTGGAAGCCAACTGATCTGACCATCTGGATGAATTATGACAACACACACGTTCATGCACACACACACACACACACGCACACACACTGATAACTGATTACTATTGGAATCCTGCAGCAAACTTCCATTTCCCTTTCATTGACTAATTATTATGTAAAAGCATTGATAGGCTTGAAACACAGTAAGTGTGTCCTTTGGAGTGTAACCAAACTGTATCTATAGACTTATAGACTATTACTGGAACCATGACCTCATCCATTTATTTTTGACCCGCTGTTCTGAAAATCAGTACTTTGCAATTTGACTGACACCATGTTGACCTTCTGGAGTCAAAAGTGACCACGGAGGTCTGAGGTGAGCTTATGCTAACTAGTACAGCCTATTAGCAACAAATACATTGAAGAATGTGTGAAGATAAAATGTTGTTTATTAATAAACTAAAACTCTGAGAGTCTTTTATTTCATGCTTTCATTGGTGTTACTACTGTAACATTCCTCTGCATTGGTTTCCTTTTGGACATCCTCACACTTTGGCTCTACCAGTACTTTTACAAATGTATAATTTTGTAGGGTTTATATTATGTGTTAGATGTCATCCACTGTTTAGACTTATCAAAATAAATACAGAGCTGAACTGAATGACACCACAGAGCAACAAAACAACAAACATGATAATAAACAAAGTTGCTTCATTCATACATAGTTGAACCTGTGTGACAGTGATTATTAAAGTTTAAACAAAAACCACTGATCTATTTTACTGACATGTGTCCAGTAACCGAAGAGATGATGGTTCAAAGCCTGCTCTGTCCATTGTGTCCTTGGGTGAGACACTTTACCCTCCTTGCCTCCAGTGCCACTCACACTAGTCGTATATGAATGTTCGGTGGTGGTCAGAGAAGCCGTTTGGTTTGAATTGTCAGTGACACTTCCTTTAGCTGTGGTTACAAACATAGCTTACCACCACCAAAGCGAGACTGTGAGAGCGAATGAATGATGGATCAATTATGTAGAGTGCTTTGGGTGCCTTAAAAAATTTTATTGACATCTAATCCATTATTATTATTATACAGTGGTGGAAAAATGTTTTTGGGCACCCCATACATCTGTGATATATTACATTAAGAATCATTCTTAATTCACTAAAATATTAGTATTGTTACATTCTGCAAATCCACATGCTCCCTTCTGCACACGCTCTGTTCTGCTGAGCTTAAAACTGGATGTTTCAACAGAAAAAACATCGGATATGAAATGCTGAAACTGTCATGTCAACTGTCTGATGTACTGAAGTGACATATTTTGAAACAAAAAATTGATTTTTCTGCAAATATTCCATGATAATGTTGGAAACTGTGTAATTTTTTTCTACTACTGTATATTTATACGCACACTAAATATTCAATTAGAACAGCAGTTTGTATAGTGGTGCAGTGGTTAGCACTCGTGCCTCACAGCAAGAAGGTCTTGGGTTAGATTCCAACACCAGTCTGTGGTTCTTCCTGTGTCTATAGTGGGTTCTGTCTGGATACTACAGCTTCCTTCCACCATCTATAGACATGCACTGATTGGTTAATCTAACATACTCATAAGTGTGAATGTGAATATTTGTCTGTATGGAGAGGGTAATAAGTCATGCCCTTCTACTTCTGGTCCATGGGTGCTTAGCTCACAAAAAAATTGAATGGGAGTGAATGGAGCGAGTAAGAACTGGTGACGTGTAGAGGGTGTACCCCACCCCCAGTGTACCCCACCTTCACCCATAAGTAGCTGGAATAGGCTCCAGCAACCCTAGTGAAAATAAAGTGGGTTCAGATAATGAATGCTTGAATTTAGACATTATATATTTAACATTGTATTATCAATATGCTGATTAAAGAAATATACATAATAAGCAAAAATATAATGGTCTGTAATTCTGATTATGTGGTTATGAGGTAAATTTACATAGTCTAATAGAAACAGGCAGGAATGACTTCCTCATGTGTTACACAAATAAAATAAGTTGAAGTTAAATTAAATAGAATACTATCTAAGAGGTCAGAGTATGGTTTTGTTAGCTGTTAAATTATGTTTAATTACCTGTTAATCACTACAGAAACAGTTCTGGCATGAGGTGTTTGTAGGTATTTAAATGTCATCCTGCATGAAGCCCAAAGAGGCGGTGAAAGAAAACCAATCACCATCACGAGCACATGCATTAATTTGCTTGATTTCCTGCTCAGTAGAAGGTGTTCGTGCTGTGGGTGTGTCCTAACGACCTGTCGGTCAGGTTAGTGTGCTTCACATAATCCAGCTGCTCCTGAACTGCCTGTCAGTTCACATGATGCTAACGTACACGACCATGATGTAAGAGTGAGTTTAAAGTAGAATGTGAAGCATTAAAGTAAGATTCATGAGTGCAAAAATAAGACCATAATGTTAAATAATCTCTTAAATCATAATTTTCACTGTGAATGGTTTCCATGTCACAGATTGGTGGCGTTCTAGTGCATTATCATCTGCACTGGGAGTTAGTTCTCATGTTGTGTTCAATTCATTCTGCTGGCAATTGAACAGAACAATGATCTGAAACTGACCTAAATAAATTATACCACAGGGGATGTGGTGGACAATAGTGATCTGTACCAAGGGAACAAGATTGATCTGTATCATGTGACAAAATTAGCCAATAGACTATAGATAACAGATCAATATTAATCATATCCTATTCAATTATTGAAAAAGAATTAGAAAGATAGAACATCACCACCATCAGGCTCAACTCATCAGTTTCAGACAAACACAAGTTCAGTGAAGTAAATACACAAGGGTAGAATTAATACATTTTCTTAGATTGTGCAACTGTCACACACAAATATTTACAGTATTTAAGTTCACCATTGATTTTATATTGCAAGACTCATTCACTTTTATTATCAGTGAAGGATGATCATGATGGTGATGAATTAGAGGCTCATGATAATCTATAGTTTTCAATGAATCCTTATTTTAAAGATGTTTTTCCCTCAGCTTGTCTGTTCAACACACAACTGAAACCTTTGAGCAGTGGTTCCTAATGTAGTGTACACACCCCTCCAAGGGCACTTTGCGGAAGTCCAGGGGGTACAGGAGGTAAAAACCAACATTATATAAATCCTCATGTTCTGAATACAAAATAAATCACAATTAATACTGAAATGTAAAACACAATCAATACATTCAAATAATAGTTTTAACTGTAGTCATTTTGTTTAAGCTATGGTACCATTTTAAGAACATTTCTATTTTATGTTATTCAAAATGAATGTATTTGGGTAGTTTAGTTGATGAAAGGTTAATTTATTAGTTAATGAATATTTATTTTTCTTATCATTTTTTGGGACATTTTGCACACAAAATTACTATATATATATATATATATATATATATATATATATATATATATATATATATATATATATATATATATATATATATATATATATTACAGTTGACTATATTTTTTCTTTACAAAGGTTAGAAAATATAAACAGACACCTTTAGCACAGGAACAAATTTTGAGGGTACTTGGCTAAACCAGTATATTTTAGGGGTGCTCCACTGTAAAATGTTTAAGAACCACTGCTTTAGAGGATGTCATGAACCACTCAGTCACATATTATTTTAAGGAAGAAGGTAAACCATGGTAGTGTTTAGTAATAACCTGGTCCATGTACAGTACAGTTTTGTTGTGTGATATTCACTGCTTTTGTTTGATCATCTGTGATCTATGCTCGACTACAGGGACATAATGAATCAAATTTGTTGAATTACACTTCATGAAATCCTGTATATCAATCTTCTTCCCAGTGTGAGGATGATAAAAAATGATTATGTTTTGTTGTTTCTTTTGTTCCTCTACTCCTGTCAGCTGTTGCCAACCACAGTTTCCCCCACCTCAGTAGTTTTATACATGACAGTGTTCTAAATGTGGGTGCTCTTTTGAAGCAGAAGAGGGTGTGGAATTGTAAAAATCCTTCACAGATTGTTTTACCTGGAGCACATTCCAGTAAAATGATTTGCTTTATTCAGTGAATCAGTAGAAAAACAGGACTGTCCAACATATATTATCTTTGTTGGTTGGAAAAAAGCACAAAAACAAAACAAAATCAGATTATATTTTGAATAAAAATAAAAATTAAATACTTTTGGGTTAAATACTATAATGATGTGTGTATTATTTTTCTCTCTTTGAAGCCTATTAAAGTTATATAAGAATCTTCCTACATACTAAAGAAAAAACTCTTAATAATATACAGTTCTGTGTAGAAGTCTTAGGCCACCTTTAATGTTGCTTTTGCAGGGTTGAAATGATCATACTTATTTATTTCTTATTGTCTTTTCTTTACTAGAACACTAATATTATCCAATGCAGCGTTACTAGCGACTTCCAGAAATATTACAAAGAAAATTGTGGCTGCAGCCTTTGTTAAGTATGCACCAAAGTTAATTTCAAAGGACAGTAAAGAAGCTGTAGCCTATTGAATATATTTAAAATATTTTTTAATAAGTTTTTATTTTAATTATCCTTTTTAAAGTAGATTTTTAAAAAAAATGGCATTAAAAAGCCTAACCATGAATGTGCCCCATTTTTTCTCCACTTTAGTGAAATTTTATAATTTCATCTATAATCAGTTATTATTGCATTTCTTATTTCATTTGTCTTCTGCAATTTTATGAACATTTTATTTTATTTTTTGTACTTCTATCTCCTACAACTCTTATATTTTTTTTGTGTAATCTGATAATAATGTATCTCTTATCTCTCCCTTGCTTTAAGTTGTTTAATGAAAATTTTTATTTTATTACTTGTACATTTGAACCGATATGAAGTAGTTTACTGTTAAAACATCAGACATGAACTGAATGAAACTAGATATAAAACATCAGAAAATGAATGCAGTAAATCTCATATTATCTGAACAAAAGGGTGAAACAATGATTAATAACTATCATATTGTTTTATAGTAGCTGTTTTTTCACTGAAATGTGTTTTCCTGCTGTACATATTTAAGATGCATATATGTGGACATTATAATTTTACTAAACCAGCAAACCTAATTTTAAACAAGGACTTTTGCACAGAACTGCCTTTATTTCATGTCTCCTCTGGTCTGCAGTGGAACCCTTGCTGTTACCATGGCGTCTGATGGGAAAGAGCAGCAGGAGGGCACCCTGTCCTCTCTGTTTTACTGCTGCTTTAAAAGAAGTGAACAGCCTGAGATCACCTACTGCCATGAGCAGAACCTGAGTGTTGTCCTGGGACTGGAGCCCACGCTGCCCATGCCCTCCACCCAGGAACTGGACTCCATGTTCACTGAGCTGGTGGTGAGTTACCAACCACATCCACCTGCTTTCATAGCATTCATTAGCATATTATTGAAGGGGACACATACTTCCCCCCTTATTTTCATTTCCATTTGTTCTTCTCTTTCAGGATGAACTAGATCTCTCAGATGAACACAGAACCGCCATGTTTGATCTGCCACAAGAGAAAAAATGGCAAATCTATTGTAGTAAGAAAATGGTGAGAAATTATTTTTAATTAAAATATTGTATGACTGAACAGATTTGTAATCTGAGTAAAATAACAGTGGGTATGATAATAAACAGTTCAGAAAAAAATAGGCTGAGTCGAGATATATAACATTACTTTACTAAGTTAAAGGCAGTTATATTGTTATAACTAACTCTATAATGAAGTCTAAAAAAAAGATATACTTTACTGTAAATCCGCTGATTTACATAATTTGGAATTCAGACGTAGTTTTGTTGTTTTTTTGGTATGTAAGTACACATTTTAACTAGAAAAGCACCTGGGGAGAGTAGACTTTGCAAAGGCAGCCAGTATCAACATTTTCTGAAAATTTCAGCCAAATCAGTCCATAACTTTTTCAGTAATGTTGATAACTAATAAACAACACACACACAAACGTGGGCAAAAAGGCACAGTAATAACTGTGTGATAATATACGTTGAACTGTGGGGATCCACAGACTCTAGATGTAGTAGTTTTTATGCTGTTGTGTATTTGTACGTGTGTATGCTATGTAACACTATACTATAATACTGTATCATAAGTTTGAATATAATTTTCTTGTGAAATTAATAGATTTATATTAAATACTGAGAATGTATTATTGTTCATTTGATTAATTACAGAAACATTTTTAAAAAATGTACAATTTAAAATTTGCTCAGTAACACAATGCGTCACTTTTCATATAAATAAGTGGCACATGGACACAATCATATGTTCAGAGAAATTCAGAAAAACAAACAATGTGTACGGAGGTAGGACATATATTCAAGATGTTCACTGAGCAATGCTGCAGTAGTTACCTACTGTTTTTTGATTGAAAATGAATGATTGGAAACATTCACTCAACAGATAACACATGGATTTATTATCATTCTTGTGTTTGTTAGGAAGCAGAGGAGAATAAAGGAGCGACCCGGTGGCCAGCGTTTTATATTGACCAGCTCAGGGCCATGGCAGCTGTGAGTAAAGACTGAAAAACTCAGTGGGAAATATCCACTCACACTTTATAATCAGGGAAACATATTATCTTTCTTTTAAAGGAGTCATTCCATTGTTATTTCATTAATATTACTGTGTTCTCCATTATTATTGAATACATTGTATGTTGGTTCTATTTTTAAAAAAAACGTCCGGATTGCTTTGTTTCCAGTTGTTTTTGCACGGTAGAAAAATGACTTGAGGTTGAACAGTTTACCGGTACTTCTGCATACATGTCCATGACGGTCTCTGATTGGCTCAGAATGCGTGAAAGAACACGCCCCCTCCTTGGCTGACTCTGTGTGTGTACCTTAAAAGAGTAGCATCCAGCTAGGTTTTGTGCCGTCACTTGTTTTAAAAATGTGCAGGGAAAATACGAGGCTTTATTTCCACAGAGAGCACATGAACCAGTTTGATCTGACATGTTTTCAAGTTTGTGCAACAGCTACTGTGGCGCCGTCTTCTCTTGTAGATGCTAATGCTAATGCTACTTCAGATTTGCTGCTATGGGTGACGGGCTTGACGCCAATGTCCTCGTGACATATAGTGGATAGGCTTGTCTGAGTCGCTTGTCCCTCGCTAGTGGAGGTGACACACCAGGCAAACTCATGGTGACCCATCATATTCCAAAAGGAGCGTGGAAAAGTGGTTTTCAGTGGAATGACACCTTTAAGTTGTATAAAATTAGTATAAAACTATTTCATTATGCCAAGAATGTCAGTATTTCAGATCTTTAGAATGTAACTGTAAGTAAATATCTAATTTGTATTAATTCCTGTATTTTCTATTTCATCTGAAGTTGTGCTTCTTTATAGAGGAAGACTCTGCTGTCACTGGAAGGAGAGGAAGAGCATGAAAGACATAAGATGGTAGAAGGTCTGAAGACAGCTTTGAGGACTCAGCCCATGAGGTACATCTGAAAACACAACACACACTGTAGATTTTGCAGTGTTAATGTGGAGAAAATGGGACCAAATACACTCTAGAAGAAGTTAAATAAACTCTCTAAGTGTTGATTTAACACTGAAAAATTTACTGTGCACTGTGTAGTTTTAGCCAAATATAGTGTACTATTCTAGACCACCTAGACTGTCTTTATGTAAAACATATGACATATATATTTATATTTGACATTACTCAAATATTTAAACTGCATAGACCATTTGACTTTGAAAAAAGTAAATCATGATCATTTATTTTTAATTAGACTTCTCCTCCATCGTTCAAGATGCATCCACAGCAGTGGTTTCAAACTTATTTTACAGGGGCCACATAAAAACCCCTGAAATTTCTGGAGAAAAATTAGTGTAATTTTAAGAATATTGTATTGTGCTTTAGACATTTGAAGTTGTTCACATTTGTTCATATTTTATCGTCACAGGATAATTTGTAAATGTCAATATTTTCATAATTTAACATTATATTTTGGCACTAAAGCAAAGACAAAAATTTTAAGTTGTCATTATTTATTGGCATATTGTACAATTATTAACTTTTTCAAATCAAAACAAAAATAAAATCTGGAGTCATTATTTTTTTGGTAGAGTATTATATTATTATTTTACTATAGATCATATTGTTCTGTATGTGGAACCTGAACTAAGCCAGATTACAACCTTCATTGGGCCACATATTTGAGACTCCTGATCCACAGTATAAATTTGATACTCATATCTCAATGCATTCTTCAGATAATGTGATTATGTCATTGAATGGACAGACAGATAGACAGAGGGGACAGACGGATAACAAAATGATTATACTAACCCTTGGCCCAGGGGGAATCAAACCTCCTCCACCTACCTTTTGTTGTTTGCCTGTGCTGTGGTTACTCAGAGGACACCTCTAACCTGCCATTCTACAGGTTTGTGACACAGTTCATCGAGCAGGACGGCCTGTCTTGTCTCCTAAATTTCCTCAAATCAATGGACTATGAGACGAGTGAATCTCAGATCCACACCTCACTGATCGGCTGCATCAAAGCCCTGATGAACAACTCCCAAGGCAGAGCGCATGTCCTGGGACACTGCGAGAGCATCAACATCATTGCACAAAGCCTAGCCACTGAAAACATCAAAGCCAAGGTACACAGTTGTGTCGATATTTTCTAATATATCCAGATGTGATAGAATGTAGCTGACGATGCCTCTGTGACTCATTGGTTTGTGGCTGGAGAGGGTTTTCATTTTGTTTTTTGGTGATGACTGTGGCTCAGTTGGGAGAGTAGGTTATCCAATAACCAAACAGTTGGTGGTTTGAATCCTGGCTGCTGCTGTCCACATGGCAAGACAATGAATCCTAAATTGGACAGTAGGGTCTGGTTGCCTACTGGTGTGTGTGTGAATGCACCATGAAGATGCATAAAATCTGTTTATGTAACTTTAGTCTATTTAAACCAGGGGTGTCCAAATCCAGTCCTCGAGGGCCAGTGTCCTACATGTTTTAGATATTCCCCTCTTCCACATGATTCAGTTTAACCCTTTAACTCCTGAAGCTTTAGCAGTTCCACAGTAAAAAGAATTAAAATAAGCAATAAAATGAAGAAAAATGGCCAAAGTCATCAATAAAATGAACAAAAATGAATAATAAACTGACAAAATAATTAGTAACATGAAGAAAGTGAGACACAAATGGAGCAGAATTAAAGACAAAATAATAAGATAAATGTAGAAAAATAAACAACGAGCAACAAAATGAACCAACACTTTGTGTCTTACTTTGTTCATGTGACTAATTATTTTGTCAGTATATTATTCATTTAGTTTTTAAAATAAAGTTTTTAGTCACGAAACCAGTTGAACCTGCAGAGACACTTTCAGTCTGTTAGTGTCTCTGAGCAGTTAGTAGAGAGAGAAAGTTACATCACTTATGTGACTTCGTAGTGTGTCATCTTTTTATCTATTAATTCTTTATATTATCATCTGACTCAGTTTTAGAACAAAATCTGCCATTCTTGATTTCATCCTTTAAATTAATAGAATAATTTAAATAACAGAAAAAAATGACATGTCTAATACAATTCTGTAAATGAGATAAACCTGCATGTGCACATCTTGGGCTTTTTGTGTGAAACATGGAAGAGCATGGGGCTGGACATTAACATCCTAATGTTACCAGACATAAAACAGTCCATAATGAGTGACACCAAAGTTTTTCTATTATAACAATTAAAGGGTACTATATTGTTCCACTGCATCAAACAACTTCTGTTAATAAGTCAGTTACTTGATAAATATCAACATTATAACTATTTTAGTGGCCACTTTGAAATGATTTATTCTTTATATTTAATCTTTTCTTTATAATTTATCAACATCATTATTATTATTATAATTTTGTTTTTGTAATTTGACATTTTTTATTGTACAAAACTTAAACACATACAAAAAAGGTCCACACAGTACATCACAAGTACAGTACGTCCTATTTTTATACAAAGTTTCCCTATATGGCACCTTAACATCTCCAACAGAAAATATTAATTATTTTAGTTGTTATTATACATTTATTATTATTATTATTATTATTATTATTATTATTATTATTATTATTGTTATTATTATTATTATTATTATTATTATTATTAGTAGTAGTAGTAGTAGTAGTATTACCAATATTATAAAACCCAAGTGGGCTCTGTGTGTGTGTGTGTGTGTGTGTGTGTGTGTGTGTGTGTGTGTGTGTGTGTGTGTGTGTGTCTGGGGATTCACACTAAATCTGGAAAGAGCAGACAGCAGCAGTTTGGTATTCTTATGTAGATTTGCTCAAGGAAGAGAAAAGCAAAAACAATGAGTATGAGTTCACCTCCCTTTTTTCCCTTTTTCTCTGCATGTGTAGGTGGCAGTGTTGGAGATCCTGGGTGCAGTGTGTCTGGTACCAGGGGGACATAAGAAAGTATTAGAAGCTATGATTCACTACCAGACGTTTGCTGCAGAGAGAACACGCTTTCAGGTGAGACTTTGTATTGGGTTTTGCTGTTTGTAAAGGAGCAAAACATACAAAATAATTAATAATCTCATTAATCTGACAGCAACAGAGTTTATACACATTTACATGTCAATGTTTCCAATGCACTTTATTTACCCTTCAAAAACATAAATGTGATGAGTGTCTTTTCTGTCTGTGTTCAGAACCTGATGACTGACTTGGACAGATCCACAGGACGCTACAGAGATGAAGTCAATCTGAAAACAGCCATCATGGGCTTCATCAATGCTGTACTTAGTAAAGGAGCAGGAGAGGTGAGGACCCAACACCTGATGAAGGGATGAATGAATGAATGAATGAATAAATTAATTAATCAATGAATCAGTCAACTAATCAATTAATTCCAAATTAATGTGCCTAAAATTCAGGAAAAAAATAAAATAAAAACAAAAAAAGAGTAATAGTATAAGCATAATCAAATCATATGAACAAGTTTGGAAAAGATGTGAACATAAATATGCAGTTAATAATAATAATAATAATAATAATTACCATCCCTGTCTACTCACTATGGTTTATATATATATATCTCTTTACTGCATAAATATCCACATACCATATAAACATATATACTACATCCATACAAATACATAAGGCATCCATATGATGCATAAATAACTGTATCAACTTACAACATCCCATGTGTTTAGGATTTTTTATCCCTCTTCTTCCATACAACTATTAAGAAATCATTTTTTATACCTCTTTTTAAATACATTTATGGATGTACTTTGCTTTATCACTTGCTCCAGACTCTTACTCCCACAGCTTGATATGTACATTCTTTTCATGTTTGTCTTTACTTTATGTTTTTAACATCTCCCCTTAGATTATAACTTCCTCTTTCTGTGAACATTCCTTGGATATTTTTTGCCAGTAGTTTCTTTTTTACTTTGTACATTATCTGTGCTATTTTAAATGTAACCAAATCCACACATGTCAATCTGCATGGTTTTATAAATATCAGGTTTGTGTACACTGCTTTATTTATTGTCCTGATTGCTCTTTTCTGAAGAGTGCATATTGGCTGTAAAATAGTCCACCTATCATTTAGGTTTTATGGTGTTACTGCATTTTACACTCCATAGACATAAGGCATACACTGAAAACAGTAAAACATTGAATCAACTTAAAAATTATTTTTCAATTTTGACTTTTTATTTCATAATTTTGACTTTTATGGTCACATAAAATCATCTTGTTGAGTGAACCAAATTGACTTGCATAGGGTTAATTTAATTTAATTTAATTTAATTTAATTCACTCAACTTTATGTGTGACATATTGAAGAAGAATTTTTAAGTTGATTCAATGATTTGCTTTTTTCAGAGTAGGAGTTAGTTTTAGATTCAATGTGACCTGCTTTGTTTTAGAAAATAAATAAACTGATGCAATAATGACATACTAATAATCAGTAAAAAAAAAAACACTAAGAAACTGTACACTTCTCAGTGGCACACTCTACTCCTTTATATCATCATTAACTAGGAATGTGCTGATCGTTTTACCAAAGTAAATACATTCTCTCACATCCTCCTGTGACCCACTAATGCATTTTTGTCCTCTGTAGTGGACTAATTAATACAAATGTCCACTGAAAAGAATAAAAAATAAATAAATAAATATATATATATATATCCAATTAAGGTAATTATTTAATGTAAAATGTTTACTTCGTGGGTGTTAGGAGGATATACATCTTTTATCTTTTAAACTCACTGTTACTTGTGTCTCCTCAGACCAGTCTGGAGTTCCGTATCCATCTGCGTTATGAGTTCCTAATGCTGGGAATTCAGCCGGTCATTGACAAACTACGCTCTCATGAAAATGCCACCTTGGACAGGTATAATATCACTGATGGTCTACGGTAGAAATACTCACAACTGCTAAAGGCACATGTGCAGCCTCCAGTCTGCTCTTCTATAGTGTGAAGAGATGCCATAGTAGCAGTGAAGCTATAATAATCATAATCATTTCTGTGTCTACACTGATAGATATTGTTGTGTTTGATTTCATCTTCTCAGACATCTGGATTTCTTTGAGATGTTGAGGAATGAAGATGAACTCCAGCTGTCCAAACGATTTGATGCTGTAAGTCAATTCCACTGAGTTTCATACAGAAAAAAACACCTTCACATAGAATAGAATAGAATAGAATAGAATAGAATAGAATAGAATAGAATAGAATAGAATAGAATAGAATTGAATAGAATAATTGTACTGCCATTGTATGTGCTGTGCAGCAATATGAATTAAAAAAATATGTGTCAGTCAAAAAGAATATGAAATTTCAAAATCTTAAAAGTAAATGGAATATCTAATTTTGCATAAAGAAAAGCAAGAGTGGAATAAAAAGAACTATAAAGTAAAAGTAGCTACAGTATTAACACTATGTATATGTGTGAATAAGTTGAACTGTACCAGATATTTACACCCATACCTTTGCAAATGTCTCAGGTCACTAGTCCATGAGACAAACAGCATTTAAGTTCTATATATATATATATATGTTTCTGAATCTGAAACTGTGGGCTCGTCCGGGATTTGAACCCGGGACCTCTCACACCCGAAGCGAGAATCATACCCCTAGACCAACGAGCCCCTGTCAACAGACACTTAACTGAGTGACTTTTCAGCCTGTTCTGGCCTAGTTAGTGTCCAGTGTTTCCACCTGTGATGCAGAAGACTGAGGTTCAATTCCCCAATGAGGAGAAAAACCTTTACACTAAGTGTTCATTCAGCTGCTGCTGTTCAACAGATGAGCAGACAACAGATTCATTCTAATAACAAGTAGAATCCAGGATCTCTTCTGGATCACCACCAAAATGTTATCATTTGTTCCTTGTGACACTTCCAACACATTCTGAAAATGTCATCAAACCCCCCCCCCCTCGGATCACCACCAAAATCTAACCATTTCCAGACCTCCCCATTACCAACCTACCCTGTAAATTTCATCAAGATCCGTCCAAACTTTTTGAGTTATCTTGCTATATAACACACAGACAACCTTTTGATTTTTCATCTCTGCTCTTACATTTTTTTTTTAAAGTAAGAACAACACATTTAAAATATGAACCATATTTACCCTTTTTAAAATATATCAATAAACTATAAATGTAAATATGTTCAGCATCTTTACGAACAACTTTTAACAGCAGGTTTAGGGAACGATACCTGAGGGTTTTTTTTTCTTCAAACAATCAAATACGACTCACAATCCACAACTCTTACATAGGTCAATAAAGGTAATGAAATAAAGGCAATGTTTATTGATTAGAATTATAAGACGTCATGGAGGCAGCATTAATTTTGTGAAATGGTATATGTATGAATCATAATTTAGGAGAAACTAGCTATAGAGGAAGAGCCAGGATACAGATGTAGCATTTCAATGGCAATTTAGCATTCTCTAATGATAACATACTTATGCTTTATGTATAAAATGTGAAATGTAGATTTGTCCATATGTCTCTTTAGGTCCATATAGAAACTAAAAGTGCAAGCCAGATGTTTGAGCTGATAAAGAAGAAACTGAGTCACACTGCAGCGTACCCTCACCTCCTGTCTGCGCTGCAGCACTGTCTGATGATGCCATGTAAGACAGTTTAGGCTACAAGGATATTCTTTATTTCTGTTGAAAACAAGCCATGCATGTACCATTTGTGTCTGCTTCTTCACAGATAAGCAGAGCAGCACCACTCTGCAGTACTGGGTCTTGTTGGACCGTATTGTTCAGCAGCTGGTCCTCCAGACAGACAAAGGTGAAAACCCTGATGTCGCTCCACTGGAGGATTTCAGTGTTAAGAACATTGTCCGCATGTAAGTGTCCATTACTGCTGTCACATCATCACCATAAAACTAGCATGTTAGTTAGTTAGTTAGTTAGTTAGTTAGTTAAGATTTTGGAGTACATATAATTATCAGATAAAGTATTATACTACATGGTCAACACAATTTTTTGGTGAAAAAGAGCGGTAAGAATGATAACACATAGACTCCACCCCTTTTTACAAATGAATAATTAATCATTTCTGCTTCCTTTACTTTGTTAACATACTTTTTCCTGTACATTTTCCAATAATACAAGCATCCATACAAACCATTGACAAACACTTTTATTATTTTTGTCACCTCATACAGAATCAAATGTACATAATCAACTGTTTTTAATATAAAGTATATTTATACATATATAATTTAAATGGGTTAATTAATAAATGTGATCATATCTCCTAATCATGATAGTCTGTGTTGATTGTTATGATATTATCTTATTTTATTGATCATTCTACATTACAACTAGATATACACTTTTTCAGATAATGTTGTATATTTTTTTATTGTACTGGATTTATACTGTACATCCTTTTAAATTTACAAATTGAAGAAGACATTTTTAAGTTATGATCCAGATTCTTCCAGAGACGCACCCCTCTAACAGAGATAGACTGGCTTTTTATTGTGTTTTTTTTTTTGTTTGTTCTAAACTTAATTTTCTTGAAGATTCCAGTTCCATTTAATTTATAATGTATGTATTTATATAGGCTCAAACTTCTCCTGTAGGAGAGCATATGGTTATGAGAAGAGTATTGAAGTTGACAATATCATATCCGTTTTGGAACATTTAATTGTATAAATAAATCTGTATAAAACATGAATGAAGAGTGTCAATGGTCAGATACATACAAAGGCCAATGAATACAGCTCAAAGTAACCATAAAAAACAAAAATGTGTGCTGATGTTTTATTCATGTTTGCATGTTGGTTTAGGCTGGTCAAGGAAGATGAAGTCAAACAGTGGAAAGAACAAGCGGACAAAATGAGAAAAGGTACACACCAACACACACATGAAACTGATTTTATGCTGTTGTTGAACTTCCTCTGGCAGATCATTCTACAACTTCACACCACTAACAGATATGCACATACTTTTCAGCCCCAGTATATTTAGATTTAATTCCTTTATCAGTTCATATCTTCCCTCCCAGCTCCCTGAACATTTTTTGTATATTACCAGGTAATAAATTATTCCTTGCTTCATAAACAATTAAAGTTGGTGTTACCATGGCAACACCATCATCTTCTATAACATTGATTGACTAGTAAAATCCATCAATAACAGTGAATGACACTTTGTTTAGGTTCAGTTAATTGTATATTTTGTTGGAAAAGTCACTTCTTCAGTTTTTCTTTTCTGTTTTGATAGAACCACCTTTGAATTTACTTTACTGAACATTTGATGATTATTGAATCCAATATAAGAAAATATATGAGTTTCACTGAAAAAAGTAAAATACATAGAATAATATAATAATAAATAGTGATAAATTGCTTAAGAAAAGTTAAAAAATAGATAATTTGAGAGTACTTTGGGAAGTGGCGGTGGGTCTTTATGGGTTATGGTAATTCACCTCCACCTTCTTTACATATTTATGCTTCTAACTCCCCTCTGTTTGGTCCTCAGAGCATCAGAACCTACAGCAGCGTTTTGAAAGAAAAGAGAGGGAGTGTGAAGCCAAGAATAAGGAGAATGAAGACATGGTGGAAATGCTGAACAAAATGAAGGACAAGCTGGAAAGAGAGAGCAATGAACACAAACAAGTGAAACAACAAGTGGCAGAACTGTCTGTTCGGCTGCAGCAGCTCAGCTCTGTATGTACAACACACACACACACACACACACACACACACGCACACACACTGGTTTCTATGTGTCATGAAGACCAAGGTTGTAATCAAGTAGCCATTGGGTAGTGAGTGTAAACACATCTTCTTTTTTTATAATAATAATAATAATAATAATAATAATAATAATAATAATAATAATAATAATAATAATAATAATAATAATAATAATAATAATAATAATAATAATAATAATAATAATAATAATAATAATAATTAAATGGTAATAAATACATTTAAAGAGGTTAAAAATAGAGGAGAAAAAAATTGGAATTGCTACCCAAATAGCACTGAAACAAAAAAAAAAAACCCTGGTTCAATGTAACTGTCTTCATGTTTTAGTTTTTGTCCATAACACTGTCTCATTCGTGTGTGTTTCTCTGTAGACCTCCAGTATTCCAGGTGGACCTCCTCTTTCTGCTGGTGGTCGGGCTCCTGTTGCTCCTCTCCCTTCCATTGCTTCTCTTCCTCCTCCTCCTCCACCACCTCCTCCTCCTCCTCCAGGAGGCCCACCAACCTTTGGTATGGCTCCATTAGCTCCACCCCCTCCTCCAGGAGCTCCACTTGGATGTGTCCAGAAGAAGAAGAACATTCCTCAGCCCCCAAATCCAATGAAATCTTTCAACTGGAGTAAACTTCCCCCGGTACTGTTAATACTGAAAACATACTGGTTTTTACTTAAGTAATGAAGCTTTAAACAGTGCATAACAGCATTAATACAAGTAGAACGATGTGGTTTATAAATTAGACACATATCAGTGATTCATGAGATAAGAGGATCATATTTATCTTTGTAGAACAAGGTGGATGGAACCATATGGGAACAGATTGATGATCTGAAAGTGTTTAAAATCCTGGATCTAGACGACTTCCAGAAGACCTTCTCTGCCTACCAGAGACCACAGGTGATACAGTATTATATATGACACACAATGGTCAAAATTAAGACATAACATTATGTGAAAGTAGGCATTTTGCTCCTTATTTTGCAGATACTATATATATTTCTGTCAACAATGGTTTATGGTTTAAGTTTATTCAGTTGTCTTCCATAACATGGAACATATAATCAATGAGGTAGATTTAAAGTCATCTGACTTATCCAATAAGACTGAAAAATAGCCTGCTGTTGTCCACCGTCGCACAAATGACAAAAAAAAAACGTGTCAAAAAGTATGAGTCATCATCAATCTTGACGAAAGCCTTCATGAGAGGCATGTATGGTGTGAATTTGGTGATCCTCCATCAAAGCTGTCAAAAGTGATTAAGAGTACATTGTTCCCGGACGGAAGCACAGATGATGCAGTTCTATTTTCCCCCGCCGGGGCGACAGTGGACAACAGGCTTAGGCAGAAGTTATATACTAATATACCCCTCACCTACATTCAAATCCAAATCAGTTTTAGGCACCAGTCAGTACAACAAAAATAATTCTTGCTTGTGTCCCTGTTTTGAAAACAATTATTGAACTATGCTGATGGTGTTGGAAGTGATAGCTAGGGTTACCTATCTAAGCTCGCCCAACGCCCCCGATCCTTAATAATGTCATGACATGAGGCATCCCCAAGTCATGACCTGTTATTTGCAATTGATTTCGAGTCAGTCAGACATAAATAGTTCCAAAAATAATAGTGTAGACGTGGTCGGGGCAGAAAACAGGTTGATAGCCGGGGATCAGAGGAAGAAACGAGGTCAGACAAAGACAGGTACTTTTCCAGAGGTCGGACAGCAGATGTGGTCAGGCAGATAAAGGTCAGGACTACAGGGAAGTAGAGCAGGTCATGGACAAAACAGGGTCAAACAGACAGAGTAAAGGCTAGAAAGTCTCACACAAAGCAGTAGAACAATCTGGCAAAGGACTGAGCGTAGAGCCAAGCAGTTAGACACCTCAACTGATGAGTGGCAGGTGGGCTCACAGGTGAGGGTAATAGACTGATGAGGAGTGGGGAAAAGGTCAAAGGGTCAGAGAGAGAAAGAAAGAGGCACAAAACAGACGTGACAAAATACATTCAAGTCTGTTCTGTTCTGTTCTGTAATATTACACATACAGTTATACTGTAACTCAAATAGTGACTTTCTTTTCCATTAAACTATACAATTCATCCCTGTAAGGTCAACCTTCAATACTCACTGCACTGTCTTTGGGTTCATTCATGTCCATGGCCCACAGACCCACAGACTGTACAAGTCCACTCATTTTTCACACTGCACTTTCTTTCTGCACTATGTACATACTCTTATTCTTTTCTATTTTGTCATTCTCAGTCATTATGGGCACTATATGCATTGCCTTCTTTTCTCTGTTTGCCCTGTTTGTCATTATTGTTGCAAACAGAATTTAACCTTGTGGATTAATAAAGTATTCTGATTCTAATGTCTGCATGTTAACAGAAAGATTCTGAGGATGACCAGCCCCATGTGAAGAAGGTGAAGGAGCTGTCAGTGATTGATGGTCGACGAGCTCAGAACTGTCATATACTTCTCTCACGGTCAGCGAATAAAATTAAGGAATGGCTGCTGCACTAGATTCAGATTTACCTCATAAGGACCTAAACAGCTAACCTGACTGATGTATGGCTGCTCGTAACTTAGATCTGGGAAAGAACCATTAGCTTCTCTTTGTTAAGGCGGGGTTGTCAATCAAAATCATTCACCCTGATTGGAGAAACCAGGTGCTTGTTATTTTGAATGATGTAGTATTTATTTATTTATTTTATTTAGACATGAAAAAAACAATACAGAAGGTAAAATATAATACATATGAATGAACAGAATATCAAATAAATAATTTGTAAAGAAAGAATGTGCTGGAGGAGGAACAAAAGCCTAGGGACTTATTTGTGTTCCCCTCCATTATGATTAAAAGCCTAATTAATAATAATAATAATAATAATAAAAGTAAGTAAATAACATATGAAAAATAACTATATGTAAGCTTAATTTCCTCAACAAAATTAAGTGGCAATATTACAAACTTAAAGAACAAAAATAAATAAATAAAATCACATCAAAAGCAGTTGTTGAAAAAGTCACTTTTTCTTTAGTTTTCTGGGTTTCTGTTAAAATATCCTTTACATTTACCCTGAGCTTTAATGAACATGATTGACGAATTAAAAGTAGGAAAATACCTAATTTACTATTTTAAAAAAAAGATAAATTCAGAGGATGATATTATAATAGATGGTGATAAATGACGTGAGAAAGGTTAAATAGAGAAAAAATTAATATTTGGGAACTGACACCAAAGTAGCACATGGGTCTTTATGGGTTAAAGCACTTTTTTCACTTCACTTCTTTACTTTGCTGACAGTAATTGTAAATAAAGAGCTTTTAGTTAAGTTGAAGCTACTTTAGTGTTCATATTTAAATCCAAAGTAACCCTAACCACAGTGTGGGTTGTTATCACAGTTAAAAACCAGAGTTGAAAAGTATTAATTTTCGGATATTATTTTGTATTTTACAGACTGAAACTGACCAATGAGGAGATTCAACACGCCATCCTGACCATGGATGAGCATGAGGACTTACCTAAAGACATGCTGGAACAGGTATACCTACATTATGCTACTTGGTACCACGGCAGTTTGCAGTTTGAAGGTTTTTTTTTTTCATTTTAACAAACACAATATGTGTTAATACGCAAGATTATAACCAAAGCTAACTTCCATGTTTTGTCCCTACATAAAAGAACATACCTCACATAAAACAGTACAGTCTAGTGAACTCATTCAACAGACAAGTAAACACATTATATATTTATACTAGTGTATACATACACATAAATGCATGCACACATAATTACAGACTGTCAGCTATCTTCTGTAAATAAAAACAGATGTTTCACCTTCTCTCTTTACCTGGAAACTTTAGATATGTGACACAGAATCCAAATAACAGTAATGTAAAGACAGCTTTCAAGTAATCATGTGGACAGCTAGAGTACTATGATACAGATGTACTGTTGTAATTCAGGTAAACATTTGCGAGGGGTGGGGTTTGTTTTGCCTGACACCACTGGTTGTGATTGTATTCAGTTTTGTATTTGAACACTGTATTTATCATTCATTGAAGCTGCTGAAATTTTTACCTGAGAAGAGCGACATTGAGTTGTTAGAGGAACACAAGCATGAGCTGGAGCGAATGGCCAAAGCAGACCGTTTCCTGTATGACATGAGCAGGTGAAGCTCACATGTACACTCACATACACATGAAAACATTCCAAAACTGGAGTCAAACAGCTACATACATGTCTCATCTTAGTCTCATTCAGGAGCGGGGCTTGAGGACAGGCAGACACTAGCCCCTTACCCATGGGAAACTAGCAATGACATGACATGGCATTACTTAATAATAATAATGGATTAGATTTATATCCATTATTCATTCACTCTCACATGCTCCCTCTGGTGGTGGTAAACTACATATGTAGCCACAGTTGCCCTGGGGCAGACTGACAGAAGCATGGCAGCCATTTTGTGCCTACGGCCCCTCTGACCACCACCAAACATTCACACGCATTCAGTGTGAGTGACACTGGAGGCAAGGGGGGTGAAGTGTCTTACCCTAGGACACAACAGACTGACTAGGACAGAGCGGGAATGGAACCACCAACCCAAGGTTAATGAACGACCCGCTCTACCAACTGAGCCATGGCACATTTGTATTTTTATATTTTACTTTTAGTTCAACTAATTTGCAGTGCACTTTTGGAATAAAAAAATGTTCATATTAACCTCCAGCAGGGAGGATATGTTTTTGCCAGAGTTTGTCTGTCTGTCTGTTTGTCTGTTAGTTAGCAAGATAACTCAAAAAGTTAAGGGCGGATCTTGATGAAATTCACAGGGTGGGTTGGTAATGAGGAGGTCTAGAAATGATTCGATTTTGGTGGTGATCTGGGGGGGGGGGTCCATAATTTTTTTGTTATCTTGCTAGACAAACATACAGACAAACAAACTCTGGCAAACACATAGCCTCCTTGGCGGGGGGAAGTTAGTGTCATATTATTTTAATGATTATTGATAGTCCTGGGTTTTCAGAGACATCTGTTTGACTTCACTTTGAGAATTTAATGAATCTATTTTTTCATGTTCATCTCAAATGTCCCGGAAATTGTGCAAAAAGCTTTATTTTTTTGTGAGGTATACGTAATTGGGGTGGGTGTCCCAGGTAATTCTTCTTTGGAGCTCCAAGAGACCCTAGCAATGCCACTGGCCTCATTGGTTATTTTTCACACTCTGCAGAATCAACCACTACAACCAGAGACTCCAGTCACTTTACTTCAAAAAGAAGTTTGCTGAAAGACTGTCTGAGGTCAAACCGAAAATCAAAGGTACCACTATATTTTTAATTGATAAAAAACAAAACTATCTACTGATCTAAGCTGTTGAATAAGTTCTAATCCACTAGTCCTATGAATACATGGTGTAAAATATAGTTTGTCATCTTTTCATGGTCATCAGATATGGCCCATTTGGACGTTCAGAGACTGTAGTTACCACGGAAACACTGTCGTCTTCTAAAACATTAATTCACCAGTAAAACCCATGGAGTTGGATCAATGACAGTGGATGGAGACACTTGTTTAATGTACAGTTATATATGTCTTTGTTGAAAATGTCATTTTCTCTGTTTCTGGTGCACTGTAAACCTGAATGTTCAGAATAATTAAATATATTAAGTTGTGAATACTCAAAGTTTCAGAAATAGTACTACTAACTCAAATGTATTCAGTTGCTGTAACATGTACTTCCAACTAATATTTTTTATTAAGGGGAACTATTGTGGATATAAGTGAACATAATTTAAAAATGTAGATGAGGTACAACTGAATGGAATTAAGTCATTAAATGCTGAGAACGATATTATACTGTTATTTCTATTGTTTCAAATAAGGATGATTGAAAAAAAAAATAACTTAACTGATGTAGTAGATGCTGAGTGAAGGGTCAAAGGTTCACGTCCCAGCTCTGGCTGTCCACATGTCCAAGTGTCCTCTGACAAAGACATTGAACCTTGACTCTGACAGAACCTTAAAATACTAAGTTAATAAGTAATATTTTAATGAAAGTATCTAAATTTTAAGTTCTGGAAACTTGGATTTTTTAAGTTTCATCATATTAAAATATTTGAGGCAATCGATTGCCTTAAATTTCTGGAGTTCTGCTATCTTATTTGGGTTTTCAGTGTATAAGAACTCTCAACTTTAATTTGAGGTTTTATGAACATCTACATGATCAGTGAAATAAATTAAAAATTTTCACTGAGAGGGAAAAAAATGTAAATTACAGAGGACAGTATAACTATAATTAGAAGTAAATCACTTAAGAATGGTTACATTGAAAGCAAAAATAATGTGATAACCGTCACAAAATTGACACTGGGTCTTTATGGATTAATCCATATATGGAGATTTAACAAGTCAGAGGTGCATAGAACAACATGACATTTGCTTCATTTGTTGTGGTTTCAGCTCTCAGCCTGGCATGTAAAGAGGTGGTGCGGAGCAGCTCACTACGGCAGCTCTTAGAGTTAGTTCTGGCCTTTGGAAACTACATGAACAAGGGACAAAGAGGAAATGCCTTTGGATTCAAAGTCTCCAGTCTCAACAAGATCGCTGACACCAAATCAAGTATTGATAAGTACGGTTCACAACAAGTCTTATTCACAGTCACAATGTTCTGTCATAAACTCCCGTCCAAGCTGAATGTGTGTTTGTGTTTGTAGGAACCTCACTCTACTTCACTACATGATCACAGTATTGGAAAAGAAATATCCAAAGGCAACACGCTTCAGTGAAGAGCTGCAGAATGTTCCAGAAGCTGCTAAAGTCAAGTAAGCCATGCATCTTATCTATCTTTTCTTTTCTTTTCTTTTCTTTTCTTTTCTTTTCTTTTCTTTTCTTTTCTTTTCTTTTCTTTTCTTTTCTTTTCTTTTCTTTTCTTTTCTTTTCTTTTCTTTTCTTTTCTTTTCTTTTCTTTTCTTTTCTTTTCTTGTCCTATGGGGATCAATAAAGTCTATTTTATCTTATCTTTATCAGCATTTATTATAATGTTATCTTCTTTAATTTGCATGATTTTAGTGGAAATCTGGTATTTTTCTGTGTCTAATTTACTGATCATCTAGATGTTCATAAAAGCTCAGATTAAATTGAGGGATATTATATCATAAATAGAGAACACTGAAGGAAAAGTGTTTTTTTTTTTTCAGCAAATGGTAAGCACTTTAGGCATAAAATGCACTATATAAGTTCAGTCCATTCACCACAAATATGCACAAATACTAAACACATTTGTATTTGATCAAGATCTAATCCTATACCAATGGATTTACCTCTGTAATAATGTCAAGTAGAGGATTTGCATGAATAAAGTTGTAATATGCAGCTTTGCTAGTAGAAAACACATACACAAAATAAATAAATAGATAAATAAATAAAGTGATTTTTTTTTACAGACATTATCATTTGAAATCCTGCTCAAATGTTTGTATCAGCTTTGAAAATAATGCATACTGTACGTTCACTGCAGGATTCATGAAAAAAAAAAGAACCTCCATGTATGCATTTGAATAAATACCTAAAAACTCTGGCTCTGATCATTACACAAATAGATGAATCCCCTTCAAAGTTCAGTCTTTGTGAAAATGAAATCCATTTAAAAATCACCAAATACCTCAGTTATTCTTTTGTCATCATTCTAGTATGACTGAGTTGGAGAAGGAAATCGGGAACCTGAGATCTGGTCTGAAGAGTGTTGAGGCGGTAAGAAACCTTATTCGACCAGTTGGAAATCTGTTTGCTATCATTGGAAGTGACACTTGCACATCTCCAAGTAAATATATCCTTCACTTTTTTGTAATTGCATGTTTCCAGGAGCTGCAGTACCAGCAGACTCAGTCCTCTCATGGCCCAGTCGATAAATTTGTCGCTGTGGTCGGTCAGTTCATCACTGTGGCCACGTTCAGCTTTGCTGATGTGGAGGAGTCTCTTAGCGAGGCCAAAGAACTGGTGAGTGGGAAGACACAACAGTAGTGATTGATCATCCATCAACACTAGTCACTTTTCCACTGACCCTCAAATTTACATGATGTAAATGGATGCAAATTAAAAAAAAAACACTCATTTTTTGATTAAAAGTTTTTTTTTCCCAGGTGTAGTGCAAATGGTATATTGTGCAAAACTCCAATGAAAGAAAAAATATAAAATAAATTAAAATTAAGAAAATATATACTAGTAAATGTTACAAACAAAGAAGACTTTTAAAAGAAACACGGTATGTGTAGACGCATCAGGAAACCCAAACTTTGTTTAATTTAGTACAAAATAGAGGAGTAATGTATAATAAATAATGAATATATCTGTAAAATAATATGATATTTATATTTGTCGCCATGTTTATGGATTAACTTCTCATGTCATCTCACAATAATAAATAAACAAATCCTTGCATTTGTGATTTAATGGAAAAACAAACTTAATCACGTTTATTTTATTTTTTTTGATATTTAGTAAATATCTCTAATGTTATGTCCATATATCCAATGGAAAAGTGACTACCGTCTAAAAATGGTTGTGTACTTTGTTCCCACTCAAATTAAACATCACTCCGGGGGTCCATCCACAGTTTGAAAAAGCACTGAGACACTTTGGAGAAGATTCATCAAAGCAGCAACCAGAGGAGTTCTTTGGTATATTTGACACTTTCATAACAGCCTTCTCAGAAGCCAAACAGGACAACGAACACATGATCAGACGCAAAGAGGAAGAGGAAAAACGTGCACTTATGGAGGCACAGGTAAGACAGAAGTCTGGGTACACTGGAGGTCACAGTAAACTAAAGCTGCACTATGTATCGTTTGAGCATCGACATCACAATGTACGTGTGCGTAAGTGTCACATGACAGGTCCTGTGATGTAGGAGACAAATGAGCTCAACATTTTCTCATCTAATTTCAGTAGAACCTGAAACACACATTGAGCACATCACAAACATTTTGAACCAGTTTGGTGTGAGTCACTGGTAACAAAACTGAAAAATGAGCAACGAACAAGAGAAAATAACCCAAAACCAAGGCTCGATGTCAGAAAAAAAAGCAATAACAGTTATGTGGAATTATTTATTTTCTTTTTTTCTTATTATTTTGTATTTATTTTTACATTTTTATTTATTTATTGTATTCATGTATTTATTCAATTGTATTATTTTTTAAATTTGTGTATTATTTATTTATTTATTACCTCTGCCAAGGTGGTTATGTTTATGCCAGAATTCGTTTGTCTGTCCTGTCTGTCTGTTAACAAGGTAACTCCAAAAATTATGGACGGATCTTGATGAAATTTACACGGTAGGTTGGTAATGGGGAGATCTGGGAATTATTAGATTATAGTGGTGATCCGAGGAGGGGGGGGGGGGGTTATACCTTGGTGGAGGTCTGAGTGCTTTTCTAGTTTGTTGTAATTATTAATTTGATTTAATTATTTCGGCTACAAGGAAGGATGATACTGAAATGTACAAAACTAATCTGTTTGACCATTGCGTCGGCACCACACATATCAGATTATACCATATTTTCTGGACTATAAGCCGCAACCACTGTATTTTAAAAAATATAATAGAAAAATAATATACAAACTGCAGATATCTATGATGAGAAATCATATATTTACTGTATGTACAGAAGGATTTTGAACTGTAAATGTTATTATATGTATGTACCTGAACAGATTTTTTCCTAATAGTGTCTTTTAACATGGCGGCAACTTTGTAGATTAAAACAGAACAGAACCAATTGAAAAATAACCAGTATTTACTGTATTTGTTTTAATTTCTCCCGTGTTTTAAATCACATATTTAAAACACTGGATAGCAAGATCGATAGCCTTCAACTTAAAACTTACATCATACAAAGTTCTTTGTGTGGGTTCCATGATGAAGGGGTGAGAATTTGAAAATAATTAACAATTTGTCGTCCGTGTTCTATCACCTAAAGAAAAAGTAGTGTATTCTTCTTTGCATTAATTGTTCTTAGTAGTTTTGATTCTAATTCTGGTTAGAGCGCCCCTAGTGGTGGAAGAAAAATCCACAGAATAGCCACACCTTTGTATAAATCTCATGGTTCAAAACATATGAAAAAAGTAGCGGTTTATAGTCCAGAAAATACGGTATATCGCAGGGTTTAAAAAAAAAAACAAAACCACATTGTCACTTTTTGTTCTAATATTATGCAGCCCTACAGTAAACAGACGTCTGTCACTAATCTGTTCCCTCAGAAAAAAAATCCACATCCTTTTTGTTTCTAACCATGATGTCCTTCTCTCCAGCTGAAGAGAGACCGAGAGCAGAAGTCCAGGAAAGCCAAAGAAGAGGAGCAGAGCGGTGAGTTTGATGACTTAGTGTCTGCCCTGCGCTCAGGAGAGGTGTTTGAAAAGGATCTGACCAAGATGAACCGTAAAAAACAGCGCAGACAGAACCAGTTCAACATCAGCCGGGAAAGACCAGCAAGCAAACTGAACCAGTAACAGACAAATGTGTGGAATACAACAATACAAGGACTGTTAAAGACCTGCTGGAACACAAGACTCATTACAGAGAGAAGAAGAAAAAGAAGAAGAAGAGAAACCTTGCTTAAAAAAACATTCAGTTAATGGAAAGACATTTTTATTGTCCTGTCTGAATTATTTATCATTTACACACATGTTTGTCAATGTAAAAGATAGTTTTATAGGTGGAGAAAGTTACAATTAGTGGTAAAACTGCTGAAGTATTTCTTCTCAAACACTGAAGTAAAATGTGCCAAGGCATCAGCCATTTTGGTGAAATGAGAGATGCAGCTGTTTAATGCGTAAGACCCAAACATCCAGTAGTGACCAAAAACACCTGCTGATCTAAAATGTTTAAACATGTTGAACCACTAATCCTATCAATACATGTAAATAATTGGTGTAAAATAGTTTGTCACCTTTTCATGGTCATCAGATATGACCCATTTGGGCGTTCAGAGGCTCCGTAGTTACCATGGCAACACCATCACCCTCTACAACCCTGATTCACCATGGAGTTGCATCAGTAGCTGTGTTTCCATTACAGTTTTTCGCAAAACAATAGTGACATTCCTAAAATTTAGACAAAGTATATTTGCGCTTTGAACCTGTTTCCATTGACGGTTGTTTATCAATATCGTGAAATATCATCCCGCGAGATTTCACTGCTGTCACCTTGGGAGCTTCACATTGGTCATCACCCTGATAGCATTAGCATGAATGAATTGGCTAATTCTCTCGTCAGTAAAAGTCCTTGGCGAATTCTTTAAAAACACAAACATGTCAAACAAACCAGCTGGTTAACATTATAAGGGTCTGTACATGTGGTCCCTACATTGTCAGGTGGAAATATTAAGTGTAAATATGCTCAGCCAGCACTTAACAGCAACAACAAATTATATTTATGTAGTGTTTCATATACAGTAACACAGTGCTTGCACTTGACACTTTACAGAACAGAGAATATACGTGTCTGTAAAAAAAAACAAAAAAAAAACTTCAATATTGAAAAACTAACAGATAACAAAATGACGGCGGCCGTAGTTCTCGTGTCCCAGCAGCCAATGGTTGTTATGGTTACAGCGACTGCGAGAGAAGTGATCAAGTGACCATGTACGTCATGTCCTGTGACATATAATTACAGAAACGGTGTTTCCATTGCACTTTTGCAATATATTAGAATATTGAAACATTTGAAAAACCACCTCATGAAAGTGTGAAAAGTTTTTATCGATATTTGAGTGTTTTTTTTTTTTAATTCAAGTGTTTGCATTACCAGTGTTTTATAGCGATATTTACATTTTGTACATTTCCAAGGGTAATGGAAACACAGCTATAGACACTTGGTTTATGTTCAGTTAATGATAGGTTTTGTTGAAAATGTAACTTTTTCTTCAGATTTCTGTGTTTTGATAAACTGCATTGTCTGGACTATAAGCCGCTACTTTTTGTGATGATGTGGCTAATTTATGTTTCACGTGTTAACAATTGATCTGGCTGTTGATGAAGGAAGTAGAGCTGCTGGACGTAAGTTTCACATAACTGATTTGATGGTGAGACAGGTGGGTGTGTCTTGTAGTCAGGTGCACCTTATAGTCCAGAAAATACAGTAACCTTTGAGGAACATCTAAATTAAATATGAAATATATAGGAAAATACATGATGTAGAGTGAAACTTGCTAAATACAGAGGATACTGTTATAAAAATAGTGATAAATAATTTCAGAATGGTTAGATAGTGTGACAAATTAACTTAGGAACTGCCACAAAAGTAACAGTGGGGCCCTGCAGGTTAATACAAAACTAAATGTTTCTTCATCTTTTCCACAAAATGTAATTTTGGTCATGCATAAAATTACCTTTTAAATTGATAAATAGTACATGTTTAAACAGTGGCACATGTTAAATGAGATGATGCCACTGATGGCAGGTTTGTTTCTTTTTCTGAAGCCTGGTCCCATGATGCACAGCAGACTGACACTCTCTTTTTTCAGTAATTTCCAGGGAAAAGTGTTACTGTACAGATTTGTAATTATTATTATTCACCTGTTCCTGCTGATGTATACTTTTAATGTAGCCTAGCCACGCTGGATCCACCTAGCGGCAGCGCATCTAATGTGCTACCATAGTAGTCTAGTTACACTCAATGTAACTTTTGGATAAATTTCCCTGATAAAGAATGTGAGAAAACGACAGCAATCTTTAAATTCTTTTTACAAAAGCGACAACAATCATTAAGCTCCATAATCCCCAATTTTGTTTAGTCATTTGTAACTTTTCCCGGACTCCTCCGTGAACTAACGACATCATCCTAAATAATACGCTGATTGGTTCTAGTACTGGATTTGAAAGACAACCTTTTAGCCCCGCCTCCCCTGACTATGAAGTGTTCCTAGACCTATACATGTAATGAATAGGGACAGCGCTGCGAGGCTACTTTTAATGAGCTGCTAAATTTAGGTTTTTAACTGGTTACATATATGATAATAGCACTTTTATCCATCTGATTTATTGTTTATTCCTTGTGAGAGTCCTGGGGTTGTTGGATTCCATCTTAGTTACTGACAGGCCAAAGGAGGCAGCTTCCTGGATGTAATATCAGTTCATTGTCTATTCACCAATTAACCCATTAAGGTCTTTGAATGATGGTGGTGGTGGTGGTGGGGGGGGGGTACCCAGAAAGAACCCACACAGACACAGGAAAAACATGCAAATGCCACAGCTGACC
Organism: Siphamia tubifer; assembly: GCA_020466265.1. NCBI lineage: Eukaryota > Metazoa > Chordata > Actinopteri > Kurtiformes > Apogonidae > Siphamia > Siphamia tubifer. The sequence continues at coordinate 20,973,855 of CM035804.1, read as the reverse complement.
TCTGACCTCTGACCCTCTGTGTGCAGTAAAGTGACACAACTATTAGGATTTAATTCAATCTAACTCTATCCTCTGCTCTATTAAATTATACATGTATTCATATCACAGAAACCAAACCTACATTTTACCAGTATTAACTCCTTTTTCTCTCAACTAAATCTTAACTTGGGAAAGAACGTATATGTTTTCTTTCATGAATGCACTAGTTTTTAACAAATTTAACAGGTAAGTTATTAGCTGTGTATGTGGGAAGAGTACAGCTGTGGAAAAGAATGATGGTCTGGATGTAGAACTGACTTACATGAAACTTGAATGTACCAAATGTTTTGTAGAACTGTACAACAGCCCAGTAAATCCAGAAAATTGAATATCTGTATTTTGTATTCAGTTTTTTTTCTATGACTGTAAAATTGGTAAAAGAAATAAAACAAACTGCCAAAAAAACTGTTGCAAATAATTAAAAGTCAGTATTCAGAAATAAGAAATCCTTTTGTCTGTCTTTTATTGCTTTTTCTATTTTTCCTACAGTCCTTCCCTTTCTTTTTAATTTCAATACTGGAAACATCTCAATATTTGACAATCCATGTTTTGGGTACAAAACTGCCATACATGCTTTTTAACTGGTGTGTCTTTGTCATTGTAAATTTATTATTATTATTATTATTTGATATTTAGAGTATTGATTTTTAAAGATGATTGCCAAAGATGATCATTACAGTTTTTTGTCTGAAAAAAGAAAATGCAAATTTAACCCACTTTCATAAAATGTCATAAACAAATTATATTGAACTTATGGTTTTTAATTAGTTGTCATTTTAAGGAGAATTCAAAAAGATTAGGTCTTTTTTCCTTAAAGGTACAGTGTGTAACTCATACAGGGTGTACCCCGCCTTCGCCCATTATAGCTAGATTAGGCCCCCAGTGACCCTCATGACCCTAGTGAGGATAAAGTAGGTTCAGATGAAGAGACGAGACGGTACAGTGTGTAGGATTTTTATAATGTTTTTTCCAATCAATTTAATTATACATTATAAATGAATAATAGTGTTCAGTCGGCTTCAATTATCTATGCCATTCTTTTCTCCTTATATGTATTCACAGAGTATACTCAAATCAATATTTATTTAATCACAATCATGATCTTATGCATAGCAGTGGGTTTAAAAACAGGCTGGTGTACTACTTGAATGATGAATTGTCTGATCTGGTTCTAAAATAGTCATTTTAACAAAAAGAAAAGACACTTTTGTAGGTAAAAGTAGGTGTTTAACAACCTGTTAAAAATACATCAAAATGCAGGAAATGGCATTTAATTTATTCAAACTTTTGCCTGGGAGGCCCCCCAGACCTCTTTCTCTCACACACACACATACACACACACACACACACACACACACACACACACACACACACACATACACATTCAGATTGCCTGCTAAACCCCTGTATGTGTGAAAGACAAATGAATCTGAAGCAACAACTTTTATTTTTAATGTTAATTTTACACTAAATTAATATGAGTGATCACAGGCCTTTGAGCCACTGATTCTGATGAACTTTAGATTTCAGTATGTTGTAAACAGACCTTCCACAAGATGCAGATCAGTCTATGTGTGGGTTGAACTGTGAATCACTACAATGCATCACTGTCTAACAGGAGTTATGGAAAAGATTTGTCGCCTCTTGTGGAAGCCCTCCCGTGAACAGCATCAAAACAAAGTTGCATTCAAGATAACACACATACAGTGTTTTACAAAAACCCATCCACCACTCCATGAAATAAAGATTTATTAACATAATATACAGGCCTCAGAGCAGATCTTAACAGAAATCGTATATAAGTCTGTCTCGTAGTGGTTTATAGACCCAGAATAGTTTTATGTTCACTGTGTGGTGTGTTCACGACCGCACAGTTTACTAATGTGCAACAGAGATACTATATAGAAAAGATGGACCACTACACAAAAGGGAATACGCTGGGAAACGTTACACTTCCTGCTTTCTACGTGGGCGTAGCCAACATATATATATTTAAACAAACGTCCTGTGAATGAATTAAAGTGGATAAATAAGCTTTAAAATATCACAATGACGTGTCAATATAATGTTGCCACTTGAAACTAATATTAAGCTACCATAATTCATTTTCTCGCTCGTTTCCTGTCATTTAGACTACTACAACTTCTATTTTGTGAAATCTCGCGAGACTAAACCGTGAAGTAAAGTATATTTTCTTTATATTTCTGTGTGACAAATGACGTTTTCATATCAGAATCCTCCAAAAAAATATGTGGCTTGTGTAAATGCGTTTGGGATTTACTTGGGCGACGAAAGTATCGGTCGCAAAATGTGTGTTCGCGTTCATTTTCACTCACAAGTGAATGGCGGCACATAGCTCGGAAACTACCGTGAAGTGTCCCGTCTCTTTTTCTTGTGTATTATTCAAGCGAGAACTCCTACTTCCTGAATTCACAGCAACAGATGAAGAACGGCTGTTTGTCAGGAAGTACCAAGCATCTCCTCCTAACGTTGTCGCTCGGTTTTATTGTGGTCGCGGTCGCCTTTCGGGAGGTTTCGGCTTGTATCGAGGAGCTGCGATGGTGGAGACTCCCTCTGGTTGTCTGTTTGAGGACATCCAGTATGAAGACATCGAAGTGGAAGCGGTAAACTTAGTGACCGACAGCAGACACACAACACAGGCCAGGGGTATCTACAACACTCAGGGACAACTGTCTGGTCTCAAGTGTCTCCGATCAGTACTAAACAACTGATACAAAAGAGACGGATCATAGTAAAGTCAATGTTAGTTTAAAGCAGAGTAAAAGGCTAAAAGACAGAGGCCCGATTAAAGCCCAGATCATGACAATAATGGATTTAGTGCCAGAAAAACTCAATCTTTTTAATTGCTCCAGGCAGCCAGTTTATGAGGTAATGCATGAGAGGCACAGACTGGGGCCAGAGCTACACAGTCTTTATCCAAAGTATCAAAGTCAACACCAAATGCATTAAAAGTAACATTTTCTAGATCCTCACATTTGATTTGTGGCAACATATATAGAAAGAAATGTATTTACTTAACATCTAAAGCAGTGTTTGTCAACCTTGGGATCGGGACCCCACCTAGGGTCGCCTGAAAATTCAAATGGGGGTTACCTGAAACTTCTACGACAGTGATCCCTCATTTATTGTGGCTGTTACGTTCTAAAAAAAGAATCTACAATAAGTAAAATCTGTGAAGTAATCAGCTTTATTTATTATCTGTCTTTTAAAAGAAAACAATTATTACATATATTTTAAGGCCGGAAAACCCTTCACCATACACTTTTCTCAGACTCTCATTAACATTTTCTCACATTTCTCTCTTGTTTAAAGGTTGGATACATAAGAAATTATTAATAGTGTCTCATGCATTGTTGGTGGCCAACGTAATTTTATTTTTCCATGCAGAATCCAAAACTGATCTCAGTTTTTCTCTGTCATCAAGTTTTTGAACTGTAGGATCCCCGTTTTCTTAAAACTTATGGAAAATACTGAACTTAAAACATATAAATACTATACTCAAAACAGAAAAAAAATTAAAATTGTTCTCCACTGTAAGTTACATGAAGTGTTGGTATTCCAAACTCTCAAATGCAATGGGAAGTTGCATAGACACACCACTGGAAGCAAAGCTACAACACATTAACGCTACATATCCTCAGTCAGTAAATAAGATTATAAATACTGCACATATCAATATTGTCAAGTTTCATCATTGGATTAAAAAAAGTTACAGCCATTTTTTTGACACGGTTAAAACAACAAACCTTTACTGCATTAGCAGAGCATTCTAGTTCTGTAAGATTAGCACTAATTTTAAGACACAAACTCGCTTCAGTAAAAATATAAATCACATTTGTGTACAGTTTGTGTCATCAGTAACTAAACTCACGATTCAGAATCATCCGAACTAGGTTAGAGGAAGATCAACAAACAGCAACTTGGCAAAACACAGTATTATAAGTGCTACAAATGATCAGATAAAATATATAGAACAAATGCTAGCGTTTCAGCATTAAACCATTTATAGCTGTGGAGAATATTTGACCTAGAAAATCTACGATTAGATTGTTTTGGCTTTGAAACAGGATATTGTGTAAACTTATATTTACAGCTTTTGTTAAACATGTGAATATGTATTGTACAGTACACACTTAGTTGCTCATTACTAAACTATTTTGACTAAGTTTGTTTATACACACACACACACACACACACACACACACACACATAGAAAGTGAGTATGTGTTTCCAGTTTTATGACAAAGACAAAGAATGGCCCTTTATGGAGCTCAGAGGAGTCAAGTTTTTCTTTCTTCCTTCATTTTCTTGAAGAGCAGATGGATTTCTCCCTGCAGGGTTTGCTCTCGCTGTATTCAATTGACATTTAATCCCTTTTCAAACAACCCTAAAATTACCCAGTAATTACTAATTTATAAATACCCTTGAGGTGTTATTATCTGTGTTTTTTTTATGTATTTTTTTGACCAAATGAAGGACATTTACAGTATGTGTGATATAAAAGTTAATCAGAAGCAACAAATGGCCCTTTTTACATTAAGACTGGAGTAATGTTAAAGCAGTCTACATAGACTGTAATGTGTAGAAAAAGTTTTTTTTAGCCTCTAATGTTCCTGATTGAAAATAGTTTAGAAAAATGATGCAAAATGTAATATGCATATTATAACCCTGACACAAAAGGATTTGTTGAATACATTTAATGGATTTGTCTCAAAAGCATTTGAAGCTTGAAAATATTTAGGATTATAAGTGGGGGAAAATGTGCAAAAACGTAAAGTACAACGTTTGTGAAATATTGAGTAATGTGTTTTGTCTGTGATTGATATAATCCCATCACTGAATTATGTGTAATGACCCATAAACTACTTAATATATTGAGTTTGTGACATTTTCAGTCATTGTTAAAACTTTTGTCTGTAGCTGTTACATGATACCAGCATTGAAATTACACAAAATCATTGTAATATATCCATGAAAATGAAATGGTTTGAAAGTATACTGCCAAATCAGTGCTGTTAATGAAAAGAATCACAGGAAAATAACAGTTAACTCCTGCGTTAGTGCTGATACATGTGGGTTGAATGTCCGTTTTACTGTCCTACTGCTTGTGTTTCTGATATGTCACATCCACAAGCTCATAGACACAGTGAGTGTGGGTGGATCTCCAGCTGCTGTGAGTCGCCGTCTGTCTGATTAATCTCTTCCTTTTGTTCCCTCTCATCAGGTTGTTGGCAGAGGGACGTTCGGAGTCGTCTTCAAAGCCATATGGAAAGGCAAGGACGTAGCCATCAAGACCATAGAGAGCGAGAATGAGAAGAATGCTTTCCTTGTTGAGGTACTGTGAGCACTATGTCTACAGTTTGAAGTTTCACAACTAATTTGACTGTTAAAGACCTATAAAGGTTTTTGTCACAACTTACAAATTATTTATTTTGTCTTTCTCAAATCCTTTAGTACTATTTATTACAATATTATCCTCTGCGTTTTGCATTTTTCAGTGAAAATCATGCATTTTCCTACATTCGATTTTATCGTAATGTTCATACAAACCCTGTATATCCAAACATTATGGGATCAAATCGGAAAATAAAATGGAAGAAGTGGCATTATAAACAAAATATATCATCAACTGAATGTAAAATGAATGTCTCCAACCACTGTTAAACTCCCATAGGTTTCACTGATGAATCAATGTTGGGTCATATCTGATGACCATAAAAAGATAACAAACTGTAATTTATCTGAATTATTTACATGCATTAATAGGATTAGTCGATCAACAGTTATAAGATCTGGTGTTGGTTTTGGTGTTCAGTGGATGTTATGGGTGTAAATGTTGGATAATGTCTCTGACTGATGGGTTTTAACCACATGACAAAAGGGGGGTTTGTTCTTGCTGTTTTTTTTCTGGGGTTGTTAGTCAAAATGCAGTCATGACAAATCTAACAGTTTGTGTAAAAGCTGCTTGTGCACTGTACCCATACTACTGGTCCTACATGGATGAGTATGAGACTGGGTTTAATTGGGTACCTGGCAATTTGCCATCAATTTTGGACTCAATAATAAAAGACAAATGTAGTCATATTTCCCCACAGGATGAACCTAATGATGACCTTAGATAAATGCAAAATAATTGTACTCTTGCTCTGAGCCATCCCAAAATGAATTAATTTTTAATAGAATATTGAGGCCAAAAATAGGACCAAAATTGGTACATGAAAAACTACCTCAGTGTCGGGGCATTCGATCTGGAAAGCATGGCTGTAAATGGTCTTATATACTGCTATAAATAAAGACACTGTTAAATTCAATGATCCAAGTCAGTGGTTTTTCTAATCCAGACATGTGGGTTTTTCATGACCCTGCAGTCTCATTCCAGGTTTTGCGTGTAACCCATCATGTTCACTTGTGTTATATATGCAAATAAATTGCCAGTGATTTTTGCAAAAGCAGACATTTTTGTGAAACACCCTGTCTTACATAATGAGTTTGATTCCTAAAATTTACCTGTGAGAGTAAAGGTTATTTGAAAAAAATATTGTGTAATTTTCATGTACCTTTTACTGTGTTGCGTACAATTTTTTGTATATAGAATAAAATAAATAAATATATATATAAACATGAGTATTATCTGAAAAATAATATAAAAACTTTTATCTTAGGAACCATACATTTTTTAAAATAGACCCACAGTGCTTCAACATATCCTTCATAACGTTAGTCTACGTCTACTTTTAATTTTTAATGTCCTATTTTTAGGACCATTTTCACAGAACCATCCACACATATATATGTATATGAAATTACCAATAGATTAGCAATTGTCTTATCCTTCTTTACTTCACATACAAAGTCCTGTTTTTGTTTTTTTTTTCCAGCTGCGGCAACTGTCAAGAGTGAATCACCCGAACATTGTGAAGCTCTATGGCTCCTGTAACAATCCAGTAAGTATCTTCCACCTTTTCCTGGAAAGTTAACAGCTTTATATGTTTATATCTTTATGTGTCTGTTGTAAAGAGAGACATGATCAGATTCAGTTTGCCCTAGAATGCCAGTCACTTCACTTTTCTTTGACTATAATTGATTCTTCACTTTAAATTCACTGAGCCTGTTTACATTTACACCAGCGCTCTGATCATTATCCAATATCTGGAGAGACAGAATAATTCTGTCGCTGGATTGTCATATCAAAAAGTCTTTCCTTACAGTAGGGAGTCAAGTACATACAGTTGTTACAGCCAAACGTCTGGATCGTTCTTTCAGTCTGTTACCTTTTATTTGTGTGCATTTTGACATTATCATTGTCTTTTAAATAATGATAACGATGCTGTTTCTGACATTTAGTTTCACTTAAACCGAATTGTCTGTCGTTTAATCTGTCCATCAGTCTGTCCTTTAATCTGTCCCTCAGTCTGTCCTTTAATCTGTCCCTCAGTCTGTCCTTTAATCTGTCCCTCAGTCTGTCCCCAGAACACTTTGGACACACGTCCCAGAACATGGGATGTTACAGTGATCTAATTCTACAGTTTTGATTCATTATTTCTGTGTTTCTGGTTGTATTGTTGCACATTTTTAACACATGTTGAGAATGTTTTAGGGATAGTGTTGTTGTTGATGCCATTTAATTTCTGTTTTTAGGTATGTCTGGTCATGGAGTATGCAGAATGTGGCTCCTTACACAACCGTAAGTCATCATATGAAAACTTCTACATTATTATTATTATCATCATCATCATCATTATCCTGATTTGTTAGACCTGTGTATGAAAAAGATTTGTAGTATCGGTTGTGCAATTGACAAGTTAAGAATTACCACCAATTGTCCCCTGTCGCCCCAGCAGAGGACATTAAAATGCTGTTCGTCCATCTGTGCGGGAACACTGTACTCTCAATAACTTTGACAGCTTTGATGGGGGGTCACCAAATTCACACCACACATGCCTCTCATGAAGGCCTTGCTCAAGTTTGATGATGAGTGACCTTATTTTTTAATAATAATAATCTTATTAGTTATGATAATAAACTTAGTTTTTGTAGCACCTTTCATACAAATAGCTTAACATTGGTTAGAATTTACGAGGAATAAAATTGACAATTTTCATAAAAAGACTTACGACATGGGTTCGTGTTGGGAAAACTACAAGATATAAATGTTTGGTATCAATGTATGATTTTTGGAGTCTAAGTCTGCCCAGGAGACATAGGTTAGTGTAATTTGTATACAGACAAGACACCCAAATGCCTGAAGAAGGAGGAGTGACCCAGGACAAACATGGCTGTATGACTGTGTGTATGTGAATGTATTTGTGTATGGGTGGCTTAACTGTACTGTCATTGTCTTATTGCTATTTCTCAGATTTTTTTTCTTTTTCTTCTTTCTCTCTTTTTAACAAATGTTTGTCTTGTGACTTTGCAAGGGACTGTAGATGTTAAATGGTAAATGGACTGCATTTATATAGCGCTTTTCTACCTTCATGGTGCTCAAAGCGCTTTACATTAGCCTCTCATTCACCCATTCACACACACACTCGTACACCAGTAGGTTTCTAAGGTCTATGGTAAGTCCTACTGGGGGCCTAAGCCAGGGTTCAGTATCTTGCCCAAGGACACTTTGACATGTGGACAGCCAGAGCCGGGACGCGAACCGCCAACCTCTCGGTCATTGGGGCGACCCACTCTACCAACTGAACCACAGCCGTAAACTGTGAACTAGCTCTGAGCTAACTCTTGTACAATACTTCAAATGTAGCATTTATGTGTTTTTTTTATTGTACATGGTCCTTCTATAAGTAAACGCATTACTACTAATACAAAAGAGTCTGCTTGAAGGAGTAGACCCCAGTGTCCTGTGGCCTTTTAGGCTGCGTACTCTCCAAGACTCAGACGACTGACTTTTCTGACTTGTGACTGTAACTTTAAAAGTAATCTCATGCTGAAATGAGCTACAATACTGTAACTGATTGTAAATTATATTTGTGATATTAAAGTAATGAAAAGACTCAAAGAAAAGTTAACCTTAACCAGGTCTGTTCTTCAGCCATAGAGCTTAATTAAATAAGGTTTTAACTATGCTTAATTAGAAAATATTAGTATATATTTTTTTACTAATACAGGTTATATAAAAAATAAGAAATACATTAATATTACATTAAACAAAACACAAAGACAAGATCTAATAATGAAGTAAGAATATAAAACTGAGCTGAGTCTTGCAGCAGGTTTTCTATACTACATCAGAATGGCTCCAAACTGGGTACACGAGTTATGGAGTTCATGGTAGAACGACAGACTTTATGACAAACGTCTTCTTCTCACAGTTTCTCTGAGTTTCTGCTCATGTCGTCCTCAGTCCTCCACAGTGCAGATCCACAGCCCCACTACACCGCGGCTCATGCCATGAGTTGGTGTCTCCAGTGCGCTCAGGGCGTGGCTTATCTACACGCCATGAAACCAAAGGCCTTAATCCACAGAGACCTCAAACCTCTCAAGTAAGACTCTTTAGTGTGAAACAGAGTGGATGTTACTGACAGTCATATTTTATACCTGCACTTTATTTTTGGCTACTGTTAACTAAGAACATTTCTGCAGGGTGGGATGAATAAAGCACTATTCTATTCTTCTATTCTACTGACTGTATCATCTAGTTTCAGCAGCTCTTCATATCAATAGAGTTGGTTTAATGTTTAGGGGGCTCCAATCTGGGTCCTTGAGGTCCACTATTCTGCATGTTTTAGATGTTTTCCTCTTCCAGCACACCTGGCGGTCGGTATCGGGCTTCTGCACAGCTTTATGATGTCTTTATCATGTGAATCAGTTGTGCTAAAACAGGGATACGTCTAGAACATACAGCATACCGGCCCTCGAGGACCAGGATAGGACACCCCTGGTTTAACCCATAAAGACCCAGATCTACTTTTGTGTCAGTTCCAAAATGACATTTTTCTCTCTATTTAACTTTTGTTAATGGATTTACTACCATTTATTATGTTAGTATGTATTTAGCATTTTTTTCAGTTTAAATCATGTGTTTTACTATAAATAATGATCATGACGACTCAAGAGTAAATTCAAAGGATTTTATATTAAAACGGATAAAACTGAAGAAAAACTGACATTTTCAGCAAATAGATCAATAACTGAACCTTAAAACACAAGTGTCTCCATCGACTATCGCTGATCCAACTCCATGGGTTTTACTGGAGAATCAGTATTGTAGAAGATGACAGTGTTTCCATGGCAACTGCTCATCCACTGGCTATTTTTTTTTCAGTCTGCTGCTCGTGGCCCGTGGGACGGTTCTGAAGATCTGTGACTTTGGAACAGCTTGTGACATTCAGACTTACATGACCAATAATAAAGGCAGCGCAGCCTGGATGGCCCCTGAGGTGTTTGAAGGTGAGACACGGACCGCTACATGACCACTCATTATCATTATCATTATCATCGTTATTACAATGGGGAGTTTTTTATTCTCACGTTGGACATGAGGGTGGAGTGAAATAGTCTGTAAAACACTGAGGTTCAGGTAGGAAGCTGTACATGTATGCCTTACCTTTTGTATTTGTGTTCATATCCTTTGCTTTGAATTCATTAGTATTAATGTTTTTTTTTTCTTTTATGGCCTATGTTTCCATGTCAAACCATTTTATTTGATTTCACAGAATTGAAGGTGCTCTCAGTGTATTTTCATCCTCATCCTTTATTGGGTTGTGAGTTATGTTTTCAGGTCTGTTTGTCTGTCTGTCTGTCTGTCTGTCACCAGGATTATGCAAAAAGTTCTGAATGGCTTTTAATGAAACTTTCAGGAATGACACATAATGGGTCAAGGAAGAACCCATTAGATTTTGAGCAATGAAGGTCAAGGGTCACACTAAAGGTCAATAGCTAAAACACATCAGGATTCGGGCAAGATAGAATATGGTGTTTTTTTGCACTCACATCGTCTCACCTTCAGACATCAGATGGATCAACACGTATGGCTTGATCACGTCATGTTTTGACGTCATATCAAACCTGGGCGGAGGTCTGTCGCCTCTGACTGCCTTGTTCTTTTTTTCCTTTTTTTTAAGCTTGCACTACCCTTTCAACAGCAGACATAGATGATTAAGAATGATTTCTAGTATCATTTAAGTCTTTTTATTAGAATTTTTGGAGTATGACAAATCATAGACAGAAACCCTAAGAAAACCCAAAAATAATATTACATAATAAAATGTGCACATTTCTGCTCTTAAAGGTCGATTAAGAGAAGGTTTCTATGTGGGTCTTCAAGTTACACATTACTTACTATATGCAGTGCATCTATAAAGTATTTACAGTGCTACAGTTTTGTTTTGTTTTTTTACATTATTGTATTCCAAAATCAATTACCTTCATTTTTTTTTTACATCAAAATAATACACACATCACCTCATAACAACAAAGTGAAATAAGTTTGTTTGAAACTTTTACAGATTTATTGAAAAAAACAAAACAAAAATATAACATGTATAAGTATTTACAGCATTTGTTTAACAACTATTCCAGCCTCAGCTCTATTTGAGTGTGATGCCATGTGCTATTGTCAGGTATTATGTGTGGAATTTTGAATTTAAAAAACTGAATTGAATTATTTTAGAATAATGTAATACCAGAAAATAAAGAGCTATGAATACTTTCCAGATGTACTATACTTAGAGTGGAATGTTTTTATTTACCCTTTCATATTATACAGAGAAATGATGGCATCTGTGAGTGTGAATGTTAAACAGGTTGTGATCTTGTGTTTCTCAGGGAGCAACTACAGTGAGAAGTGTGACGTGTTCAGCTGGGGCATCATCCTCTGGGAGGTTCTCACTCGGAAAAAGCCCTTTGATGAGATCGGTGGCTCTGCATTCTGTATAATGTGGGCTGTTCACAGAGGTCGGTGTTTGGAATATGGCAGTTAATCAGATAAGATATATGCTTAGCACCATTAAAAACACACAGTCCATACATGTGGTGTAATTTCCATGAAATGATTTGCTCATTTGCCTGTTTTGTAAATGTTGATTACGAAATGAGCAACATAGTTAACAGATGTTTTTTACATTCTCAATGTGCATGACGACAACATTTGGATAATCCCTTAATGTCGGACGTTGAGTCAAATCTCTTGTACACAGTCACACTTAACTGGTTAATGTAGGTGTGGTCAATAACTGATATGAATAAGGATGAAATGTAGTAAAAAAAAAAAAAAAAGTAACTAGCCATTTTCTACTTAGTTACAATGCAAGCAGTCAAGACTTATTACATGGTTCCCTTATATCTTTGAAAAGTCTTAAAAGGCATTACATTCATTGTTCTAAAAATAAGGCCTTAATTGGCATTAAAATGCGTCAAATAAAAATTTCAAAAGTGTTAAAAATTTGGACACATGAGTAAGATTTATTTTAGTTTGTAATAAAAAGTATTTGATAACATTTAGACTGTCTATATTACAAAAATTAATTTAGGTTTGAGTAGAAAAGTACTTAGAAAAGTGTTATATAAATGTAATCCATTATTATTAAGGTAAAAAAGCAAAAAAATTTAAAATCTTTCCTCGGTCTCAAGAGGATATTGAGTCTATATCAGACTTATTTCTTGGTTTTCTGCCCCATATTTTCCTCAAGTCCTACAGTATGACTCACTATCAGATCCAAAACTAGATCATGTTTTTACTCTTGGACTTCAGTTGAAGCTGTTGTGACAAAACTTAAAGACAGAGCTCTAGTTTGCTGCAGGTTGAACTCAGGGGGGTTAGTTTGATCACACTGATGGTGTTTTCTGTCCAGGGACACGACCTCCTTTAATCAAAGACCTCCCCGAGCCCATTGAGACCCTGATGACCCGGTGCTGGGATAAGGAGCCCAGCCAGAGACCATCCATGGAGGAGGTCAGGAACACCATGAATGACCTCATGAAGGTATGCCGTCCTTATCAAACCAAACATTATACTATATATTTGATTCCTCAGAATGGCCTGTTAGCAGGACAAGCCGTCACATAACGTTATATATATATATATATATATATATATATATATATATATATATATATACGTTATATATACGTTTAATATTTTTTTTTTTTACAAATTGATGTAGTTCTTCTATAATGAGGATTTGTTTTTTCTGTGTTGTGTTGAGTTTATACATAATGCTTATTATAAACGTATAGTTCAGGGATGTCAAACTCATTTTAGTTAAGAGCCCACACTGAGCCCAGTTTGATCTCTTGTAGGCTGGACCAATAAAATATTAGTATAATGGCAACTCCAAATATTTGTTTATTTTGGTGCAAAACAATAACATTAAATTAGGAAAATATTTACATTGACAGACTGTTGACACAATAAAGATATGAATAACCTGAAAAAAACTTCAACAATATTATGCCACAGCTTTTTATTTCAGAGTTCCCACGGATTTAGGGTGAGTAGAAAATCAGGGCAAATCATTCTGTGGGTGTAGTATTCTTTTAGCTATACTAAGTGTGTGTTTAACCAGTTATCACAATTTGGCCCAAAAATATGACTTGGTTCATTGTGCTATGAGGCTAATGATACTGTATGTTTGTTGACGAATTCTGATAAATTTCTGTGATGTTTCTCTGTTGCGTTTGGCCTGTCTAGTACTTCCCAGGTTCTGATGAACCCCTGAAACTGTCCAACCAGTCGTCCGCCAACAGAAGCGGCTCTTCATCAGCCACCAGCACAGGTAACTTCAGGCTCTCCAGGTGACATAAGCATGATGGGGTTTTGGGCCCCCAACCAAGCCTCCCAGGCAGCTGTGCCTGGAAGGCACTCCCCGCCTCCAGCAGCTCTAGCCAATCACACCACTTCAGGTAGATTTTTGTATTTTTCTCTGAGGAAGACTCGACAGTTGTCCGGTTCAGCCAAGGTGAGTCGTCTGTACCTTGATAAAGTTATTTATCTGTAACCTGTGGAATGTTGTGAACTGTGTGTAACTGTGAATACTGCAATTGTCATATAGACTATGTATAGTTATCTGAATAGGCAGGTATGCTAATGAGCTAGTTAGCTTTTTACTGTTGAGGAGTAAAAAGTTAATTACCAAACCTCTGTGCTGTTTGAATAAAGCTATGTTTACTTGAAAGGGCTAGCTACTGAGCTAGCTTTCATTTAATGTGGAAGGTACCTTTAGCGAAACCAAATCCTGTATTAGCTATAATAGTTAGTCTGTAAGCTGGCAGTTATGTGAATTTACATTAAGTTAGCAGGGAATACTTTTAATATCAATGGTGTTTAAGGTGGGTCTTTTGGGGATTTGGGTAAGATGGGTATTTTTAAATCTAGTCCTGAGATGAACTGGCATCTCTTACAGGGTGTACCCCGCCTTTGTCCAGTGACCCTAGTGAGGATAAAGCGGGTTCAGATGATAAGACGAGACGGGTATTTTTAAAAGCAAATACAAAAGTAGTCTGATTCCTATGCTAAACCTCCTCAACAGTAAAAAGCTAATTAGCTCATTAGCATACCTGCCTAATCACGTAACCATACATAGCCTATATGACATACAGTACACAGTACTATATACAGTACTATATACACACAGTTCACAACATTACACAGGTTACAGATAAATAATTTTATCAAGGTACAGACAACTCACCTTGGCTGAACTGGACAATTGCCAAGTTTTCCTCAGGGAAAAATACAACAATGTACCTCGAGTGCTGTGATTGGCTAGAGCTGCTGGGGGGCGGTGAGTACCTTCCAGGAACAGCTGCCTTGGAGGCTGATTGAGGGTTCAAAACCCCATCAAGCGTGACACGACATTGACTTGAATGTGTGTCATGTTGCAGCCAGAGGAGGAGTGTTTCTCCTGAACCAATGTTTTGTGTCCACAGGCTCATATGCTGATGGAACCATGAACAGTAACAGGAGTGACGATAACGGGGAACCAATAAGCGCAACCAGCAGGGAAGAAACCCTGAAGAGCTTCGACGCCAAGTTCCCACTGCAGTTCAAACCTTCCAAGGTAAACACAGACATTATGGAGGTGTTAGTGTGGGGTTTTGAACCATTTTATCACCCCTTTACCTCCCCAATACAGTATTTAAATTAAATAGGCTGCTTGGAATTTGTGTCTGTAGAAGTGTCATAAAATATGCTTTTGTTAAAACAGGGTGGAGTAAGAGAAAAGGATAAAGGATTTGAAATTTGACAGTTTTTTTTTTTACTAAATAAGGCAAATACATTGTGCATTAGTAAGAGATTTAGGATGTTAGACATGAACTGTAAACAAGAACACAATAATGTATAATGGAGCCATGCAGCTTTAGTTTCTTTTTCTGACTGGAGGGTTGTCCAATTCACTGAAAGGCTGCTGGACTGAATGTCTCTGATGTTGCGATAAATAGTTGTGATTTTCCCATTTTGTTTTCAAAATGAAGTAATATTTCAAATATTTAGTTACTGGAAAATTAATTCAAACTCATTGTGATATGGTCTTCAAAACTACTTTACCCAGATGACAAATAAATGATTAAGAGGATTACAAACCTGCAACAGCGTAAGTATTTTTTTCCAAATAATATAAAAATAAAACATAATATAAATGTCTCAACCAGTTAAAAAAAAACGTATTACTAGTACTGTGTACTGTGAAGTAGAGGCAGTTTCTCTGACAAAAATAGAACAAAGACACTGAAATATTAAGACAACCTTTCAAATATGGCAAATAAATTATTACCTGGGTGACAAAAATGCAGCAAAAAAAGTATCTTCCAAATGCACCTGTTGGTACTAGTGCATCATTTTAGTTAACAAATGTGAACTGCTGGCCAAGCCCATGTTGCTTCGTACTGTAAAGTAGGAAGGAGCAGCTCAAGACGTTGCAAATGATTGGTCACATTTTGTGAGGAAAGTTGCAGTGATTGGTTAAAATTGTAACATTGCGCTGAATTCACAGGGATTGGCTGAATATGTGTTGAAGTTGCAAAAAGCAACATCGCAAAATCCTGGAGGGTCTGTCTGATTATTGGCAATAATATCCTCTTGAAGCCAAGTTAGTTAAACATTTTGGCTTTTACACATTCAGTAATTACCTTGTTTGGAACTGGCATCAGATATATTTAACAACATTACTGAATGTCCATTGCAGTTAATAGTGTTTTTTATTTGTTAAGTAAAGCTGTGAAACTGTATTCCACAGGTCAAAGGTGCATAGCTAGGTTTTTTTTTACATAAGATTTTCATGTAGAGTAATCCTATATGACTCACAGATTCCATATGTTGTTGATATGTTTCAGATAATCCATGTAATAGCTCAGAAACACGCTTTAGCAATTGTGCAGTTAATCAAGTAGTTATGATGTTACATGACTTAACTAGCGAAACAAAAATAACTACTGTTTGCTTATGGGTTTACTATGCTTCCTTCTGGTTTAGTTTTACACATCTCTGAAACCTCTTTGTTTTTTCCTGTTTCCTCTCAGACGTCCACACTGCGGACCGGCCTGTCCAGAGTGTCCAGCGTGGACAGTCAGCAGGGACGATCCCAAAGCCCCACCCACTCCACCAGCCCAGCAGCTACTTCCAGCCAATCAGAGCTAAGGATGTCATTTAGTCCCTCAGGTAAAAAGGAATGAGCATCTATCATTATTATTTAATATGAGCCTGTTTGTGGGGTTTTTTCTTGATACTGTTTTTTTATTTATTTTTTTTTAGAGTTATTCTTTTGCTATTTTCTTGTGTATATATTTGGTGTTGTGCTGCTTTGGAACCTCAATTTCACTGAGGGTCCTGCCCCAACAAATATACAATCTAATCTGAAGGAAAAATTAACCTGCCAATATTACAATCTATTGGTCTTTGTAATGTGGTTGTGCTGTTGTGTCATGGTTTAACCTTCACAGTGAAAGCACAAATGGGGGAATTATTTCCACAAAAGGAATAAACATATGGAAACGATTGGAAATAAAAGTAGGTCTCCATTCAACTTGTAAACTATGTTGTACTGTTCACTGTACACCACTAGAGGATGTTATAGTGCAGTCAATGAGTGTTCATTCTATGCATTAGGGTTTTGTTGATCCAACAGCTTTGTTACACGGAGGACAACATGTAACATGAGGTTTTTACTAAAAATAACAAAACAGTATCACTGATTGTTATAATACACTGATCCTCTCTTTGTGTGTGTGTTCAGCTACCAATGGTTTAGATGGCACCATCCCCATGGAGTGCCTGAAACTGGATTACCAGTTACAGGTATGTGGATATTCAATATTAAATATGTTTGGAAAAACAATCTGTATAGTATCACACTCTTATAATATTTAGAGTATTATTGACCAGCTCTTTATGAGCTACAACCATCTGTTCGCGCTTATCTGACAGCTTCCAGGGAGACGTCTTTAAATGGTTCTTGGTTCTTTTCCAAAGCATCAGTTTCTGTCACATAATATGCCATAAGTCACCTTATATTAATGTTGTGACAATAATGTCCCATTGTAAGTAGAGCTGCACAATATTATTATTTGAGCATCAACATTGCAATGTACATGTGCGCAATAGTCACATCACAGGTCCTGCAATGTAGGAGACAAATGAGCTCAACATTTTCTCATCTAATTTCAAGGGTACCTAAAACACACACTCACACTCATCACAATCATTCTGAAACAGTTCAGAGAGAGTCACTGGTAACAAGACTGAAAAATGAGCAACAAACAACAGAAAATGACCCAAAAGGAAAAGCTTGGTGCCAGAATAAAAAAGCTACATCAGTTATGTGGAATTATTTTGACTAAAAGAAGGATGATACTGACACATACGTTGTGTCAGTACATCTGTGTCGACCACTTTTGACACTGTTTGACCATTTGTGTCGGCACCACACAGCTGTTCTATACCCCTGAGTATTTCTTCATATCGCAATATATATCACAGGGTTAAAAAGATCGCACTGTCAGCTTTTTCTAATATTGTGCAGCCCTAATTGTAAGAGTATCTGATCAAACTGACATGGAGGCCGCTGTTGTCATTGCTGTTGTATGTTGCGTATCCTTTCAGCCTCTGCGTCCGCGTCCAAACTCCAAAGAATCTATGGCTGTGTTTGAGCAGCACATCAGGATGGTTCAGGAATACCTCCGAGTCCAGTCGGAGATTGCACACTTTGTTCGGAGAAAGTAAGTCAAGTAGCTTTAATGTGTCACTGTGAACGTGGGTATCATACTGTGACTGTGGTGACTGCTCCGTCTGTTCAGGCAGGAGCTGATGTCTGAGCTGGAGCAGGACCAGAGGGAGCAGCAGACTTCATCTCGACTCATTCAGGAGCATGGCAAGCTGCTGGAGGACAACAGCAGCCTGTCAGCATATTACCAGAACCTGAGAGGCACGCTGAGGCTCATCCAGGGTCAGAACCAGCACCACAGCTAGGACCGGACTCATATCTAGTCTGAGGCCGGAGAGAGATGAGTGCATGAACTGACCATGAAGAGACTGTAAGACTCTGAACAAATGTTCACAAAAGATAGGACCTAAGGGCAATAATACAATCTAATTATTTTGGGGGATTACAGGCAGATTATGAAATGGAATTTTCCTCACTTGTGTGTAATATAATACTACTGTTGTCCATGTGCACCATCACTATAGTCGAACGGCCCATAATGTATTATGAAAATACGTCCCAGGATGGAAAAAGCTGATTCAAACACTGCTCTATCTTGCACGTTTAAAGGTCCAGTGTGTAAGATTTAGGTGGATTTTGAAGAATCTAATTCCAGAAATGGGATGCAACATATTATTATATCCTATAATGATGAATATAATAATTATGGGATGTAATGATAGTCATTACGGTGTTATCAGAGGGAACAGGTGCATCATGTCTCTATTTTAACCCTGAAATGAGACTTTCTCTTCTTATTTTTCTCATTTTATAATGGCTAACGTCCAATTTCAAGGTTCATTTTTTGTCTTTTACTGTGTTTGAATGTGGACTAGAGTTAATATCTTCTCTGCTCCAAATCTCAGAATGGACAAAAAACACACCAGCTGTATCAGGGGAGTTGTGCCTCTTTTGTGGCTGGGGGGGGTGGGGTATTCAAGTGGTAGAAACATGCATCTAGTCTGGCATTAGTAGACCTTCTTCCACACTTAGTAATGTGCCAAGGCTGGAAATAGATCTGCCACCATCCACTATCAAAATGGAATGGGGTTGTGTGGCTGGTTAGGATTTCTTTATATGAATCACACGTGTCTTTGAGGGTGTTGAATATAGGACACGGTCATAATGCTTTTGTAAACCAGCTTTGGGGAGCGGTTTTTGATTAAACATTTGCAGGTGGAAAAGTGAGTAATTAAGTGAGTAAATGCCTGTAAAATCAGATTCTAGGGCTGACCTAAATGCCTTTTTAATTGCTCCGATTGTTCGTCTATGGTTGAAAGTGAATGTTTTAGGCTTTCCACATGACAGATTCAGGGTTACATGCACTCGCAGTGTCATGGCTTGAACAACCTAACATACATTTAACATGTAACATGATAAATTTAGCTGTAAAGGTAATAGAACAGGTCACAATATCATGTAACATTGCAAAATGAGAATACAGTTTCAAAAAGTGGATAGTTCTAGTACGCCCACTGGTACCTCACAGGCATCTGCAGCTGAATTCAGTTTGTGTTTTCGGTTCGATATCATGACTTTAGAGCAGCATAAACACTTCACACAGATATTTGTAGATGAAAATGAATATACCCAACATCATTGGTGCTATTAATAGACTAAACTACAACCATTATCCAAATCACAGCAAGGGTAGCGACCAATAATGCAGTGTAGAGCCTGGACACTGTGGGTCAACAGATGTAATGATCTGCAGGTTATCTACCAGTGAAGAGACAGGATGGTCTCTAATAAAACAAGGAAAGGTAGCATCACAAAGGTGGTCCTGTGGGGACTTGGACATTATGATCTAGTTTAAAAAGCCAATGTGGAATCACTGAAACTGAAAAGAGGATCCCTGATAGTCAGGCGTTCAGGTCCAGGCTTTGAACATGCCACGGAAAAAGACTTGTGTCACTCAAAATTTTGCAGGTTAAGTTTGTAAGCTTAAATAGTGTCTCAGTAGCTGGCTTTGCATTACAGCGATATTTATACAGTTTTGACAAAGCATAATTATTACTTGTACTATAGGTGTTTTTCTGGTGAAGTGTTCGGCTTCTGATGCGTTATACTAGTAAAGACCCATCTACCATTCTAACGATGGTTCTTGCCGAGAGAGAGACAGAGAGAGAGAGAGAGAGAGAGAGAGAGAGAGAGAGAGAGAGAGAGAGAGAGAGAGAGAGAGAGAGAGAGAGAGAGAGAGAGGAGAGAGAGAGAGAGAGGAGAGAGAGAGAGAGAGAGAGAGAGAGAGAGAGAGAGAGAGAGAGAGAGAGAGAGAGAGAGAGAGAGAGAGAGAGCAGAGGAGGATGGGGGTTGTGTGTATCTCACAATTTCACTCTGAAGATGCACCTGTTTATCCAAAGGCAACATCCTTATTTATGGCAGCAGACACCTGTAATGGTTTCTAGGAGACAACTGTATAGAATTCACCAATAAGTTGTGGATCCAGAATTTCCAAATGACCCATGCAACATTTTAATGAACTGTTATTGAACCTCTCCTAGCATTGGACTTGTGACTAGTGAAAATGTGCAAAATGATATATTGAAACATCTCATAACCACATCATGAGAACGTAAAAACTTCTTTGTGACGCTTCTGTTTCGTGTGTTTCCATTACCAGTTGTCTATTGCACAATTTACATTTTGCGCATTTCTGAGGCTAATGGAAACTCCGCTAGTGTCAGGTTGTTATGAACTAGACTAATGTGCTACTTTGAATGTTAAATGAGCTGAACTTGTGTAGCAGTTTTCCACCGTTATGGTGCTCAAAGTGCTTTTCATAGCCTCACTCACACAACAGTAGGCAGTTGCTACCATGCGAGGTGTTGCTAGAGCTACTGGGAGCAATTTAGGGTTCAGTGTCTTGCCCAAGGACACTTCATCATGTGGATAGTCTGAGCCAGTATTCAAACTGCCAACCCTTTAGTCACGCACTCTACCACCTAAGTCACAGCCACCCCTATCAATTTTACCACAAGATGTCATTAAAATAGAAGCTAGATAGTCCTGCCAACTCAGTATTAAGTGACAAAAATAAGTGGACCGTCCTGCCGTCCTGTACTCTCCCCTCTTTATATTAACCCTTTAACTCCTGAGACTTAAGCAATTCCACTGTAAGAAAAATAAAATAAGCAACAAAATGAACAAAAACTGCCAAAGTGATCAGTAAAATGAGCAAAAATGAATATTAAACTAACAAAATAATATGTAACATGAACAAAGTAAGACACTAACAGAACACAACTGAAGAAATATAATAAAATAAATAAACAAAACGTAGAAAAAATTAACAAAAATAAGCAACAACATCAACAGAAATGAATAAATATTCACAAAATAACAAATAACATGAAAAAAATGCAAAAAAAATTAAAATTTTTAAACTAAAGGAATAAATTACTAGTGTTGTAATTTAGTTCCAGTAGGTTTAATTTGGCCTTTTTCTTTTTCTAAATCAGTTGCTTTTTGACACCTGTACATCAGTTCCATCAACAAAATTATCACTAAAATAACACAAAAAAAAACCTTGAATTATTCTGAATTTTTAAACTAAACCATCCATTCAGAACATGTCAGCACTGACACATCAGGGGTTAAAGGGTTAACGGTGTGAAATGTATTGAATTCTACAGATTAACCTAATGTAAACTGGGATGTTATTAATTTATTAACCCTAATCGTTTATTTAATCATTCATTTCATTCAAGACAACTTGGCAAGGCAAATTGATTTGTATAGCACATTTTGTGTACAGGACAATTCAAGGTGCTTTACATAAAACATATAAGTTACAATGAAAAAGTATTGAAATGCATTAAAAAACAATTAAAATAAGAGGCATAAAACATTTCAAAGACAATTAAGAATTTAAGTAACAGCTCCAGTGAACAGTAATGTTTTCAGGCCTGATTTAAATGAACTGACCTCAGACCTGATTCTATGAGCCTCAGTAAATATCTGATAGTGTCCTCACTCTTCTGTGCATTTAATGGTTCTCCAACAATCATAAAAGATGTCATGGGACCAACACCACGTGGACTGAAATGAACCTTTTTTTTTTTATTATTATTATTTTATTTATTTTTTTTTTTTAGTCAGTCCATTCTCTTGAAACTCATTACAAAAAACCAGTTATTGTCATATTTACATGTCTACACAAACTGCAGGAGACCGGTTTTCTTACGTTATATATAAATATATACATGTATGAATAAGGGTAGAGGTAGTAATTTTTCAGGCCTCATCATTTCAAACCAAATTTGACTGTGAATGCAAATGTTGCCAAAGGACTTCTCTGTTCAGAGAGACGCTGCCTCGGAGCAAAAGAAAAGCTTTGTAGAAAGGGTGTTAAAGGGTGTTTGAAATGGAAATAACTGTGGAATAATAAACCTTAGTTTTGTATGTTTAATTTTTTATTTTCATTAGTTCTTTTTTACACACAGTTTGAATTCATGGAAATATATGAATGTTACTTTGCACTGCATTTATTTGAGACAAGGATGATAGTGTTGTATTTTGACTTTTGTATTTTACTGCATGTGGTATTTTCTACGATACATGTTGCTTGCAGGTGTGTTGTTTTTGTGTGTTTGTTCTGATATATCCAGAAGACTCATGTTGTACAGTTCCTCTTGGTTTAGTTCATCTCATGAGTTTTTAAAAAAATGTACAGGCTGCAATTATATGCCTTTGAAATAAAACTTTGCTGTGTTTTGTCGTTTTTTTTAAAGTACTGTTTGGATAGCTGAAAAGATACAGGGGTACAGTAAACATGTGCATATAGTCTCAGAAAAAAATTATTAGACTATCAAAATTAATCAAAAACAATGATTATACAGTCAAGTATTAGCTCCTGTGTGTATCAGAAAAGAAAACTTGGAATGAATAAAACTGTTTTTGTCAGTATGACATAAATATTGATATAAAAAGTGAAGTGATTTTCATTATCAAGAAAATATGGAAAATGGGTAGATATAAGCTATGAAATTAAACTATTATGAGGTATTTTTCCAAACAAATGTACCTTTAGTTGTACTGGACATTAAAATGTATACGAAATGGAGAAAATGAGGGTGATCTAACCTAGTTTTCCATGACTGTATGTAGTGTTTACTTAAACTGTGTGTCTGAGTGGGATAGGTTCATGTGCAATCAGAGGAAGCCAAAATTAACATTATTACTCCCACTACACACCAATTTCAGTTTTATATCTTCATCATAGGGCTTTGAAAATTGACTCATAACACCAACATCACTGCAAAAAAAATGAAGTAGTCCATAAAATGTTAAAGGTGAAAACCACTTTTCCACACTCCTTTTGGAATCTGATTATCAACACATGCTGCGTTTTGTGTCACCTCCACTGGCTGTATTTACCATTCATAGAAAACAACACAGAGAAACGAAATACTCAGAAAAAGCCTGTCCACTACAGCCACAAGGACACTGACATCACCCAAGTGGGGTTAAGCCCGTCCCCCATTGCAGCAAATCTGATTAGCATTAGCATTAGCATCTACAAGAGCAGACGGACCCACAGTAGCTGCTATACAAACTTGAAACAAAATGGAGGAGCAAACTCATTCATGTACTCTCTGTGGAAATAAAGCTTGTTTTTTTTCCTTTGCGTTTTCAAAACAAGCGATGCGCAAAACCTAGCTGGATGCTACTCTTGGATGGTAAACTGACACAGAGCCAGAGGAGAGGGGGAGTGTTCCTTCACGTATTCTGAGCCAATCAGAGACGCCCTCCTTACCACGTCATAGATATGTATGCGGAAGTACTGGTAAACTGTTGTTTGACCTAAAGTAATTTTTCTACCCTCCAAAAACAGCTTGAAACAAAGCAATCCGGACGTTTTTTTTTTTTTAATAGAACCAACACGTAATGCATTCAATAAAAATGGAGAACACAATTATAATAATGAAATAATGATGGAATGACGCCTTTGAGTTTGTTACCTTTGGACTGTTCTTGACAGATACATGAAAGTGTCAGGATTTTTTCTAAGATACAAGATGTTTTTATGTGGAAGAAAAGACACGATTTATCTATTTATCTAATTATTGTTTGCAGAAAACTGTAAAGTTGCAGTTTTGAGTCTTCTATTTTAGTCTTCTAAATCCCCCTGATGCGTATGACCTGCCATATCGAAAAATATACAGAACAGAGATGATTTCTCTCAGACTGCAAGGGAACCTTAGCTTCCCCTAAAATGTCATGAATTAAAAGGTGAAATATGTACAGTTGTGTTAGCAGTTCATTGACTACAAATGCATTTTACACAGATCTATTTCACAGGGAGCCGAGATACAGCACATACTATTTATAATGAATATGATTAATTAGTTTGTGTGTAATGGGTGGACAAATGTAACATTTTAGAAGTTTATGATGGATAAAATGCTAAATCCAACTTCCAGATAGTTGACTGTTTTTTCCCCTTTCGATCTAATTAGTTCAAAAGCAATTACTTAACATTTAAATATTTACTGTGTTAAAAAAAACTGTTATGACAGTTAGTTTGTGGTTAAAAAAATAAATAATTACAAATTTTAATAATAATGTTCACCGGTGATGGTATTTTTGTGGTGTGTGACAAAAAAAAAAACATGCTAAAAAATGAATTAAATTCAGTTGAATTGAAAAACAGCTTGTTTCACCATGCCAAATAGATTTTGGATTTAAAATTAAATTAAGCCTGCTTTATCTTGAGGTTTTGGTAGGTTGGTATTTTATTTTTATAGGACAAGAGAAGTAATCAGAATGTTCAGATCACAAAAGGGTTAATCATTTTAGAATAGTGAGCAAATACCACTGATGGATTTTTGGGTAAACTAAATATAGTAGTCAGTGCTTCTAAAAGGTTTTTCTCAAGTATTTTGAGTACTATCACTTCTCCAGGAATCTCTACACCACTGGTTAAAGTGAACAATTTAAACAGAAAAGTCAGACACTGCGTTAACATTAAAGCTTTACAAATTTGATTTTCATTACAAACACTTTGATAAACCACTGCAATGAAATAGAAGTATTTATTTCCTCAGTAAAAGTATCAGATTCCTACTGAACTGCTTGTGTGTGTTGTGTTTGTGTAGCTGTGCCTCAGTTCTGGGTGTGTTCAGGGTGAGGTCTGTGGTCTTCATGTTGTAAATACAGGTTATTACCGGTGACAACCACATCACAGACTACATGGCAGCAGAGCCCACAGTGACCACAGTGACCACAGTGACCACAGTGACCACAGTGACCATGTGCCACAGACAAAGCGCTTTGGTAACAGGATGACGGATAAACCTCCAGCTTGTACAAGCAGCTCGTCCAGCTCATGTCTGGTGATCTCACTGTCATTCCTCACATTCCTGCAGCGTCTGAGCTCAGAGGGTTAAAGGGCTTTTCCATCTGTATGTTGACTCTCTGGGCCAATCAGACATTTCCGGACTGTTCTAGGTAGGGCTGGGCCAAGTCTTTGTTTACCACAATATTTTTATATTATGCTGTCATAATCATTTTCTTTTGGCTTTATTTTGTCTGTGCTGTATTCCCATCCTAAAATTACCTGAAAATATTTCAATATTTTGTTGTGTTGGTGTTATGTTCCCAGGGAGTGAGGGACGTGATACCTGTTTTAACCAATGAACAATTAGTAATTTATTTGACAAACAAGAACAGCAACATAAAGAGAACTTGTTTACCGAAGCTAAACTGAACTCAAAGAGCACCAAAGTGATATTCTGAATATAAATCAAAAAACAACGAAAGACTCACACTAGAGCTGGGTCACTTCTACGTTTCCCCAAAACAAAAATCAGAAAAAGGAAATTAAACTACAAATAGCTAAAATAAAAATGACTCCCACAAAAACTGGAGTAAGGTAAAATAAACAAACTTGAGGTCACTAAAATGAACATGTTCTTGGAGAAGGGTGATGGGTTGGTTGGTCACAGGCTGGATTTCTCCTTCAGCTCAACACTAGCCCAACACTAGCCCAACACTAGCCCAACACTAGCCCAACACTAGACCAACACTAGACCAACACTAGCGCCACACTAGCTCTCCCCTTTTGCTCAACACTAGCGCAACACTAGAATACCACTAGAGCAACACTATCACAACATTAGCTCAACACTAGGTCTCCCCTTTCACTCTACACTAGCTCAACACTAGCGCAACACTAGTTCAACACTAGTGCAACACTAGCTCTCCCCTTTCGCTCAACACTAGCGCAACACTAGTGCAACACTAGTGCAACACTAGCTCTCCCCTTTCGCTCAACACTAGCGCAACACTAGTGCAACACTAGCGCAACACTAGCACAACATTAGCTAAACACTAGGTCTCCCCTTTCACTCAACACTAGCTCAACACTAGAGCAACACTAGCACAACATTAGCTCAACACTAGGTCTCCCCTTTCACTCTACACTAGCTCAACACTAGAGCAACACTAGCTCTCCCCTTTCGCTCAACACTAGCTCAACACTAGTGCAACACTAGCGCAACACTAGCACAACATTAGCTAAACACTAGCTCTCCTCTTTTGCTCAACACTAGCGCAACACTAGAGCAACACTAACTCCAGAGACCCCACTCACCCTGGACATGAACTGTTTATCCCCCTCCCCTCTGGAAAGAGATACAGAGCGCTGGGGGCACGGACTAACAGATTGCTGCGTAGCTTTTACCCACAGGCGGTGAAAAGCACAACACCTCCTTTTAATGGATTTTAACCTACATTGGCACTTTAGCACCTTTTAAGTATGATTGCACTTTTCTTTTACCAAACAGTAGCATTTTTAGATATTTATAAACAGTAAATATTTTAACAGGATGCATTTTATCTATGATGTGTGTGTATTTGCTTTTACCTCCTACTACTATATGTTGTTGTCTTTTATATATATATATATATATATATATATATATATATATATATATATATATATATATTTTTTTTTTTTTTTTTTTTTTTTTTTTAATGTTGATTTATTTGGTGCTGATGTTGAGGGATGCCAAATGGAATTTCATTGTATTTACAATGACAATAAAGTCTATTCAATTCAACACTAGAGCAACACTAGCACAACATTAGCTCAACACTAGGTCTCCCCTTTCACTCAACACTAGCTCAACACTGGTGCAACACTAGCGCAACACTAGCGCAAAAACTAGTGCAACACTAACTCAACACTAGTGCAACACTAGCTCTCCCATTTAGCTCTACCATTTTTCGCCGCTCCACATTTGCAGTTTAGTTTGATTGTTCTATAAAAACCCAAACAGCCACTATCATCTACTGATATAAAATGTTGAATACAAGTTGATCCACTAATCCCATCAGTACACGTAAATAATTAGAGTAAAACACAATTGATTGTCTTTTCAATCTTATCAGATATGACCCATTTGGAAGTTCTGAGGCCCCATAGTTAGTTAACACATAATCTTCTACAGCATTGATTCACCAGTAAAACCCATGGAGTGTCATACACTAGAGTGGATGGACACACTAGTTTTACGTTGAGTTAATTATATATTTACTGAAAAAAGTCACTTTTACTTGAGTTTTCTCTGTTTTGAAACAAAAACTTTGGAATTTACTCTGAGCTTTTATGAAAATCTTCATTATCTGTGAATTAAACAGGAAAATAGATTATTTTCACTGAAAAACATGCAAAAAGCAGTGAATCATATTACAATGAATAGTGATTTGTGGTGCAGTATTTTGCAGTTTTTTTTAATCCTCCCGAGCTCAAAGTGATGAACTCGAACACAAATAACTTCTGATTTCATGAAAAGCTGTGTCTGTCTGAAGTAAAACAAACCTGTCAACTCTAATGGAATGACTCTTTATTCCAAATATAGATGCATTTCAGAAGTTTTTTCTTTTCTTTTTTGTTACATCAGGGAGTTTTGATGGATTTAGAACTACAGGCTCTGCTTTTATGGACAATTCAGAAGGAGTAGAGTTTCCATATTTTCAAACTGTGATGGTCATGTAGTTTCACAGAGATGGGTTAAGGTTAAGGTTATTATTAATCCATAAAAACCCAAACAGCCACTGGTGACCAGAATCATCTATAGATCTAAACCGTTTGATAACTTTCATCCTGTCAAATCTGCTGTATGCTGTTTAATTTGTGTCAAAGAATACAAAGAACATTTTTAAAAATGGAAGCAAAAAATATAAAATCAAAATACCAAATAAAAAAATCAAACAAAAAAATAATTCAATGGAAAAATATTTGGCTGCAAGACTAAAAAATGCATTGATCTCAAAGAATGTTGACTCCCTCTCTGTGGTGTTAAACCAGGGGTCTCCAACCTGTTCCACAAAGGGCCGGTGTGGCTGCAGGTTTTTGTTCCAACCAAGCAGCAACACATCAGATGTCAATCAATTAATCAACTGATCTCAGTCTTCAGAGAGTTAATTGGTCAAACTGTGAACTCTTGGTTGGTTGGAACAAAAACCTGCAGCCACACCGGCCCTTTGTGGAACAGGTTGGAGACCCCTGTGTTAAACAATGAGAACAAATGCAGACAAAAAAAAAAGGAGAAAAAAAAAGGGAAAAATGTGCGGATTGTGTCAAATATTTGCCTTTACATCTTTCTCAGTTTTGGTTGTTGCCTTTTTCCTTTATTACAACTTCAGCCTTTTTCATTTGCACTCCCTGACTTTTTGGACAAAAACGTGACAGGTGGGGGCGGGACTTCCCTACTATTGATTTATTTATGTTTGATGGACAGCTAAGTAAGCGTATGAAGTAGTTCTGGCCACAGCAGCTACTCTGCTTCTGATTAGATATGCTTACATAGCTGTCTGTCAAATATAAATGAACCAATAATAATCCACCAAAGGAAGTCCCGCCCCCACCAGCCATGTTTGTGTCAAAAGCACAATCAAAAAGTCAGGGAGCGTAAACAAAGAAGGCTGAAGTTGTAATAAAGGAAAAAGGCAACAACCAAAACTGAGGAAGATGTGAAGGAAATATTTCGCACAATCTGCAAATTGTTTTTCATTGCAGTCTTATATTTTTCATTTGGATTCCTTTTTTTGTTTTGTTTTTTTAATTCGGTATTTTGAATTTATATTTTTTGCCTGCACTTTTAAAATCTTCTTTGAACTTATTTACACACCATATAAATCCATATAAATAATTGGTGTAAAATACAATTTTGTTGTCTTTTCAGGGTGATCAGAAATGAACTTGGACATTCAGAAGCTCCACAGTTACCATGGAAACACTGTCTATCTTCTACAACGGGGCTGTCACACACACTTTAGTTCAGGGTCCACATTCAGCTGAATATGATCTGACAATAAAATAACAGTACAGAAAGTAAAATTACAGTACGATTCATTTCCTTAAAAATCTAAATAACATGAACAACTTGAAATGTCTTAAAAAAAACAAGTGCAAGTGCAAGACAATAGTCTGCTTCAGTTTATCATTTTACACATGTGCATTCCAACTTGGATTACAAGTACAACAAATACACAAAACATTTAGTAAGAGGCAGAATATTGATGAAAT
The DNA here is from genome assembly GCA_020466265.1 of Siphamia tubifer. NCBI lineage: Eukaryota > Metazoa > Chordata > Actinopteri > Kurtiformes > Apogonidae > Siphamia > Siphamia tubifer. The sequence continues at coordinate 20,944,119 of CM035804.1, read as the reverse complement.
TACACTTACTTCTCTTAAATCATTTCAGGGTGTTCATATTTGTTCGCCTTATTCACATTTTTTGTAAAAGAATAGTTTGTTAATATAAAGATTTCCATGTAATCTAACATTTTTGAAACATTAAAACAAAGATAAAATCTGTAGTATCATTATTTAAAGGTTTGAATGATCATATTTGGTTTAAGTCGAGATCTAATAATCCTGTATGTGGAACCTGAATTAAAATTATTTTTACACCACTGATTGATAATATCTTTAGTGTAATCAGTTCAGTTCAGTTCAGTTCAGTTTAATTTCGAGCACACAATAATCATCAAAACAACAATGAAATAGTCAACCTTTCTTTTTCTTGTACTCGAAAAGGAGTGGGAAGAACTAAAACTTATAAACTTATATTAATCCATCCTATGGGCAAGATTTGGCCTCTGGGCCTTATGTTTAACACCTGTTTTCTACAACATTTATTCACCATTAAAACCAAAAAAGTTGGACCAATGACAATGGGTAGAGATGGCTCGTTTATGTTCAATGTATGATATATTTTAATGCAAAAGTCAGTTTTTCTTCATCGTTTTCTGTTTCTAATGCCATAACCCTCAAGTTTAATCTGAGCTTGATCACTGACCTATATGATTAGTGAATTAAATGTAGGAAAATGCTTAATTGTAACTTAAATCATGTAAAATGCAGAGGATAATATTATAATAAATGATGATAAATAACTTAAGAAAGGCTATAGAGAGAACAATTCATTTTGTAACTGCCATAAAAGTAGAAGTGTATTTCCTGACTTCTGCAGTTTGATTTTTTTCCTCCATTCCTGTTGTTTGTTGTTGTGAAAGACAGGAGCTGCTTCACCGTACACCGTAAGGCATTCCCTGGTTCTCCTCTTCATGATGATGTCTATACATTCTTAATGGGAGATAGATGTGACAGACCAGTACCAGTACTCTGATGATGACACACTGTTGGACCTGGTGCAGAATGAAGCCTGGCGTCATCCTGATGTAATAACCACAGACTTAAAGGAATACAAGTCGACCTGATGATAACATATGTCTCTGTACAATGACTTTCACACATATTCAGGACAGACATGAGGACACTGCTGCAGCTCCAGAACATCACAGATGCTCCTTTTACACCTGTCACTGATAACAGTATGGTTGGTATTTTAGACATCTGTTGTTTTTTTTTCTGAAAATCAACCCAAATGTGGACTTATCTACCGCATAACTCAATCCATCAATCAATGAAATTGTATTTTTTTATAGCACCTCATAACACCAAAAAATTTACAAAGTGAGTAAAAAACAAGAAAAAACAAATAACAATTATAAAACCAAAATAAAAATAAATATAAGACAAGTTATAAAACCGTAGCAACAACATAAAAGAGACATGGACAGATGGTTACATGTCAAACGCTCGCCTAAATAATTCCTTTCTACTGTTTTTCAGTCCATGTCAGATTAGCTCAGGTCAGGAGAACTCAGAAGTATTTGTGCACAGACTTTATTTAATTCTTCTTTGTGTAGTTCAGTTTCAGGTTACATTTTTGGACTGTGTTGGGTGATAATTATTTCTCAAAGTCCTGCTGAGTCCACGTGTTTATTTTCCATTACAACAGCGTAACGGTTTCTTATGCATTGTTGCCTAAGGGTCAGAGGTCACAGTTTTAACAATGGTTTCTACCCTTAGCCTTTATGTACTGAGATGTTTTCAAACTCCCACTGACTCTTTACAATAATATGTACTTAAGGCGGTGAAAAACAGGAATTCTTTGCATTTTTGTGAACACAAAAATAGAATCAGTACAATATTTTATAAACTGCTTGACTGTCAGTTCCCTCATGAAGTTTTACTCAGAGTGGTGAGTCATGACAAACACTAGTAAAGATCCTCACCTGTTCCAAATAAACCTGCTATTTGAAGAATCTGGAAGTTTTATCTGTCTAAACGTTTTTAGAGTTTTTCACAGGCATATGCAGCCATAGACTGACCATCAAATATCATCAAATTTAATCCAATTCTAACTCCTGTGTGTATCATGTGACTAAAACAGACATAGAAGAAAACATGGAATTAATAAAAGCATTGTTTTTGTCAGTACAATGCCATAGATTTTGATAAAAGAACTGAAGTGATTTTGGTTATTATAAAAAAAAAACACGGAAAATGGATAGATATCAGCTCTGAAATGAAACACTTTTGAGGTATTTTTTATTTTTATCATTATATTTGTTCAAACAAATGTGCCTTAAGTTGTACCAGGAATTAAAATGACCAAGAAACGGGAGAAAACAAGTATTGTCTTATATGTTTTTCCATCACTGTAGATTTTTATTTACTTATTTGTGGTTACAAAATATAATTAAGGTGGAGAGTGAAAACTTTAAAGTGTCCTTTGCTGCAGTGACTTTTCTATTGGACATCTGTGTAAAATTTGACCATTGTTTACTAAATATTGAAAAAACAGAAGGTTATAAGTTTTTTTTTCATTGAAATCATAAATGTGATGTTTTGTTTAATTATTATTGAGATGACATGCCTAAATAAATAATAAATAAATAATAATTAAATTTAAAAAATGATAACAATCTGCAACAACATTATGTACTTACAGAACTAAATAAACAATGATGGATAAGAGTCTCTTCATGTTCGTCTTTCTCAATGCGGAACTGAAATCGATTTATTTTGCTCAAGCAAATAGCTGGCGGCAAGATACAACACTTCACGGTGTGTCAGTTCTTGTCACTTGTCTTTTAGAGTCAGCTTCTCATCCCCACTCTACCTGGAACCATGGAGACTAAAGGTGGAGAAAGCAGCATGAGATTTATTTGAATACAAGGAATGTATAGAAGATTAAAAAAAAAAAAAAAAACTTCACTAAGCATTTAGGAAAAAAAGAAAACTAGCAAGCCTGCCTCACAAACCAACTACAATTAATTAAACAAGTGTTCAGAGAATGCCTATTTTGTACCAATCTTAAGTTGCTATGACAACCTGTTCTTGAATTAGAGCCAATGATGTGATTTTGACCTTTCTGCTAAATACGACCTTGACATTTGACCTTTGCTCAAATGGATCGTTACATCTGATGCGCATTAGCTATATGTATATGTCCATGTAATTTCATGGTGATATCTCAAGTATTCATTAAGTTATAGCATGATATGTCTCTGCAGACACACACACACACACTAATTACAAATTACAGAAAATTAGAGAAAATAATGCCAAAACTAAATGAAATAAATCTAAACTGTAATGACAAATTACAAAGTAAATAACACATCACATTAGAGCATATGTCATGCTTTAATGTGCTAATGTTTTATACATAAAATCCCATCATTTGAAAACGTTCTCTGCATTATATTATGTCCTCTAACTCCACAACTATGTATGCACTGATAATAAATTCAGACCTGCGGTAGAGTAGATACTCAGATATTGATCTAACTTCAGTCACCAGATTATGCTTTTCCATGGAGTAATATTGGTAAGTGAAGTATGTTTCAGATTTGTTGGTAAATTATAAAATCAATAATTGAATGAAGGGGAACAGTTCCTTCTAAAAGCAATACTTGACAGCGGGCTATTTCTGTTAACATTTATTTCCAGCAGAGGTGTAGAGGTGTGTGTGTGTGTGTGTGTGTGTGTGTGTGTGTGTGTGTGTGTGTGTGTGTGTGTGTGTGTGTGTTTGCTTTTATTAAACGACTGGATTCACTTGAATGTGAGCAGGCAGTTTCCATAGCAATGCAGTGGTTTTTATAGATCCCAGTAGTCCCTTTGACAACAGTTTGATATGCTCTGTGGTAATTTGGTTTTATACCCATACACGTACAAAGAGACAGCTTTTGGCTGATTGGTTGGACTGAATGTGAACCCACCGTTACACTGTGTCCTGCAGCACACATCAGCAACTGCCAGTCCACTTCACTTATCTCCTAGGAAAAAAAAGGATGTAAAAGACTCTTTATATTTAAAGCCACTGAAAAGGAAATATGAAATAGGTTTCAAAGTACGTATATAAATCTTAATTGTATGTAAATTATAGTAAAGAGTTAAGCAAGGGTTAATGTATTGCCCACGTGTTGCTATCAGAAAAATATTTCCCGACGGGGCCAGACAATACCCCACCGCCAAAGGCCCCTTAGTCTGTTTGCTCATGCAAAATTAAACATGATTAATACAAGAAAAAAGAAAAATTCTAATTATATTTAATCATGATTAAGCGGAACAACACCTCGATGCCAAAGGCGGAGGGGTATTGTTCCATTGTTGTTATTAGAGTAGTAGCAGTAATAAACTGTCAAAAACCCGTAGAATAAATGAAATAATGTATTGCCAATGTGTTACTATCAGAAAAATATTTCCCGATGAGGCCGAACAACACCCCGACGCAGAAGTCGTCACACGTGAGCAATACATTATCCCGCTTATTCTACGGTTATTACAGTTTATTACTGCTACTACGCTAACAGATTGGATAAAATAGCCATTACAATGTAGCGAATATTTACTTTCAAAGTGGCTGAGCTACTTGCGGAGTGATACGGTGCTGTGAATCTGAAGTGACAAAACTCATTGCCATTGGCAGCGGGCGTTAATGGCACAGCGGGCGGTTATCGAAAAATATCTGAAGGCTGGGAATGACAATTCAAAGTGAATGGGAGCTGCTGGAACATTCTAGAGGACCATAGAATAAAAGTATGAAGTTACAGGTTATTGTCAACTGTATATAATTAGTGCACAGAACTGTGACATAATCAGTCAATCTATCAATCAATCAATTTTTTTTCATATAGTGCTAAATCATAACTAATGACATTTTACATACAGGGTTGATCAAAACCAGAATCTTCAACTGGTTTTCTTCTTCTTCTTAATCTTTTTCTTCTTCTTCTCTGACATCAGTAGTTTGGAGTTCGGCCATTGCCATATTGGTTTATTTAAATGACCATATTTGGACAAAAAAGGCTACAGGAGCATAAAGCAGAACTGGGCAACATTTTCCCTTCATTAACCAGTTTCAAAGTGATCGTGATAATTAAATGGTTTGTAATTGGGAGAATATAAATGCTCTGTTTTCCCACTAGCGCATTCAGGCCTGATTAAGCCACTTGAAACTTGTGTGACCCTTTGACCCCTGTCAACATGTGTGTGGTTCCAGTGGTCCTCAAAAGTAGACTTTGGATTCACTTTGAAGCTGCAGCCTCGGACTCTTTATTTAAATCCAAATGAACATACTATTGTTAACTTAATATTATTTGTTTATAGCACAGTAGGGGATGGGTTCACTTTTAGTAACAGTGTGATGCTGACATTATATTCCAAATATATCAAACTAAATAAAAGTGACTGAACATTTGTTTCCCAGTTACTTCCATGAAGAATGAGCCACCTGTCAGCTACAACAAGCTAGTTACCTGTGAACAGAAATCTGAACCACCTATCCACTAATGTAATGTTCACTTTAATGTTGTGTATAGGTGACTGATTTGTTTTTTACTACATTATATTTAGAATATTTTACTATGCTTTACTATTTAATACTCTTTGCACCCAATAATGGTGATAACAACTGATATAAAATGTGAAATTCCCATGTAATAAAACAAAACTATCTATTCACAAAATATTTCAGTATATTTCAGTCCAATTTACCTAATACTTAAAGGTTCAGTGTGTAGTAATAATTATATATATATATATAAAAACAGAACTTGCTCATTACACTCAATGTTTGTTTTCTTCATTGTGGGATGTTTAGCTAACAGGATATTAACTCCGCTTCACAATTGAACATATGAGGTGATGGTGATGTGCTGTAGTACTGAAAACTACCGTAAAAACAAAGTGGACCCATGAGTGGAAAACAGTTTCCTCTCAATATTACATTTTGCTGGTACTTTTTCAGATGGAGAATAATTGTGTTTCTACCCGCTAATCTTTCACTATACTGTGCATGGATGGTGATTACATGTGTATTCAGTAGGTTTTGTATAAAAAGGTTAATTTTGTAAAAGACTAAATGCTGCTGTTTCAAAACCAGTCATCATTTTATCATTTACTGAGTATAAATAAAATATTAAATTCTCCCTCTTATCAATTTTAATATCATATTTCTATACATATTTCTATAAATCCCACATTTCTTCTTTATCACTGATTTGTGGTTTTTCAATCTGCCTTTTTCTCATCACTTACTTATTGTATGTTGTTGTTGTTTTTAACTTGGAAATTTCCCCACAATGGGATAAATGAAGTCATATTTGATCTTTTTCATATTTTATCTTTCTTTTCTCTTTTATTAAGAACAAGGAGTCTTTGAATGGATCCTCTGTAGATATGAAATACATATTCTAAGGTAATAAAAACACAACAATTATTATTTTCATCTAAAAACATCTGTTCATGTTGTACGTAATGTCTCCTCTTACACACTGAACCTTTGACTGGAGAACATATGACTTTGTTTAATAAGTTTAATCATGTGGATACAAATGATATTTAATCAACACATAAACACTGGCTGAGGCGTGTGCCTTCAGGACGCTTGTCTCTCTTCTATTATTCCATCCTTGTGAGGCTACTCATGGATCCATCCCAGAGAACACTGCGTCCCCCCCACTGAGTAGATCTTAGCTGCCAGAGGAGCTGTACAAATCAGTTCAGGCTATTTATAACATCTTGACATTGAGAATGTGGGCTGATCTGAATCCAGCTGCTCAGAATGAGGCCCAAGAGGTGCCTGTCTGTGGCAAACTGATAAAATGTAAGAGCGCTGCCAACTCCTGCAGGATTACACCAGGCGTTAGGAACCGTGTCGTACCTACTGTCCTGCTCAGCACTAAGAAAACATGCCTCCTAACAACCCGTGATGTGGCTCTGATTCCTCCAGGAATTATCCCTTATAAGATTTTTTTTTTTGACACAGGGATTATTATATTTTGTGTGTGTGTGTGTGTGTGTGTCTTGTGTTTTCACTGTTTGTCAGAATTAATCAAGCAGTCCTTTAAGTATCAGTGATGTTGACTGCTGTTACGAATCCATCATTTTAGAATTAGACAGATACAATAAATAAATGAAATATAGAAACATAATAGTTTTAAACTAGGAACACTTGTCATCTGAACCCACTTTATCCTCACTAGGGTCACTGGGGGCTTAATCCAGCTACAATGGGTGAAGGCGGGGTACACCCTGTATGAGTCTCCAGTTCATCTCAGGGCTGAACATATATAGACAAACAATCACTCTCACATTCACACCTATGGACAATTTATATTAACCAATTAACCTATCAATGCATGTGTTTGGATGGTGGGAGTAAACTGGAGAAAACCCACACGGACACGGGGAGAACATGCAAACTCCACACAGAAAGGTCTGGTGTGGGAATCGAACCAGGGTCCTTCTTGCTGTGAGGCACGAGTGCTAACCACTGCACCACTGTACCACCCCCTAGCCTATATTAGAGGCTTTGTTAATTGAAGATAAACATCATTTTCTATATTTGCCTATACATTTCGGTGGCAAATAAAAAAATAGAGGGGTGGAGTATATATATATATATATATATTCATTACCACTTTTAGAACCAAAGTAAAGAGTAAAGCTGGCTTTAATAAAGTTGGATTCAGGTATGGCATTCAATTTCATAACATTCAAATTCATTTAAAATGAAAAATACCAGAATACAGTAGAGGTATGGGCTTATGTTTAAAAACAATGTATGATTCATTCAATTTTTGGTCGTGTTCAAATATATTTCATGTTTAGTCCCTGCATTTCTATGATTCCCATTGCATAAACAATACCTTCTGTGTTTGTTTTCATGCAGACCCAAATGCTACTTGAATAGATAGTTGTCTCTTCATGCTTTAACTCTAGTTTAGATGTACCTTCCTTTACCATTTGGACTGTCATCATAAATTATCAAACAGTGGGGCACAGCACCAATGGCGCCAGTAGGTTTGCATTTCTATGCAAATCACAACCAACTGAAAACTCTCTTTCCATCGGTGAAAACTTGTTCATAGTCAGGGATTATTTGTCTGTTCTGAACTTATTGGTCAAAGGGATATTAACTTTGGCCCACACTCACACATTAATGTGCCTTGGTTGTGTATATCTTTTAATCTCTGTAGTTTCTCAGATAAGTGATGATGAGAGGATGGTGAAGAAGGCTTCACTGTCACTGTCTTAATTTTATAAAAACATTTATTTAAAAAAAGACCAACATCATACAGGCACCGTCATGGTCTGCCTTGTGAACTCCTCAGTCAATATGAAGTCTCATGGTTGACATGTAACATGCCCTGACGTAAGTTTTCTTGTTTTTACCCCAAACAGTTGGTCTGTCACAAAGGCCACTGATCCTTCACAGCTTCAAAGAACCTTCAACATTACTGTGAACTCCTCAAGGCTCATTCAAACACACGTCTCAAAGGCACTTCCTTCAAGCATACATTATCAAAACACTTAAGATATTCAGATACTTCATTCCATTACTGAAGCTGTCACATCCTTGTTCATTTGACTTAAATGGAAATATAAAAGGTACGGTAGAATTAGATGTGTAAGCAGAAAAATGTGTCTATTATTATGAAAAGTAAAAGTAGCTATAGTGCAGTAAAAAGTCAGCTGTTTAAGAGCTCAGAAAAATAGGTCTGTTTTCAGCATCATGACACTCAGTACGTTTACATGCACATCGAAGCTGACCTAGTGGCAATAGCTGAGTATACCACCAATATACATGCGATGCGCAGCAAGAGAATGGACTTGAGTGACTTTGTTTGACTCCCAGACACTAGGTGACATTACATGCCCTTTGATGTTAGCATTTTTCTGGTTGGCTCCTATGGGGAGCTTAAGACTCCGCCCCTTCTGGGAGGCTCATGGGACCTGAGATCTGAAAATTAATGAATGGTATTCAATGGGAAATAAAATGCTAAAATATTATCTGGTTTGTCATTTGCCCTGAATCACACACATGTTAATAATAAATGATAATTATTGATGTGTGTTTCAACTGCTTCTGTTAACAAACGGCTGATTAATTTGCAAGTAAAACCTGTTAATAATTTGGACTACACGCCTGGCACGCATGTGATGTCACCACAGACTCCACACCACAGCTGAGCGGAGTGTGACATCACATACGCGACACATTATAGTTATCATTATTAGTATTAGTATTAGTATTAGTATTAGTATTAGTAAGATAGTTTTCAAAATTTACTTCATACTTCACAGTGTTTTTACCTTTAGGATCAGGACCCCATGTGAGGTTGCCTGGAATTAAAATGAGGCCACCCCAAATTTCTAGGAATTGCCACCAATTAAAAAAAAACTAAACAAACAAACAAAAAAAAAACTAAACAAAAGCCCTTACTAATAAAAAAAAACTGTGGTGAGTTGACAGACACAATCAAAATTCAATCAAAAAGTCATGACAAACTGAAGCTGAAACTGAAGCACTGTTGTGTCTGTTTATCTGTCAAATGTTCATTGTGTTCAGTTTCAGATCCTGCTGTTCTATCATAATTATTATTTATAATTCTAAAATACTTATTGTTTGTTCAGCATTAATTGTCATCCTTGTAAATATAAGCTGGACTGACTGTACATATGGAAAATAAAATTCTCATTTTGTGCAGGAATCTACACCTGTCTTTTCTGCCTACGTCCATAATAATACAGCCATAGCTCAGTTGGTAGAGCGGGTCCTCCAAAGGGCAGAGCAGGAATCAAAACATCAACCAAAGGGTTGATGGTTTGATTCCTGCTCTGTCCTAGTCAGTCTGTTGTGTCCGTGGGCAAGACACTTCACCCTCATTGCCTCCAGTGTCACTCACACTGGTGTATGAATGAGTATGGTGGTGGTCAGAGGGGCCGTAGGCGTGAAATGGCAGCTATGCTTCTGTCAGTCTGCCCCAGGGCAACTGTGCCTACATATGTAGTTTACCACCACCAGAGGGAGCATGTGAGAGTGAATGACTAATGGAACTTTGGGTGCCTTGAAAAGTGCTATACATATCTAATCCATTATTATTATTATTATTATATACATTATATAGACTGAATGCCCTCTAAAATAGCTTTTGGCTATTATAGAAAATTATTAAATGATTAAAAAGAAACAAATTTTAGCAACCACAAAAAAAAGTCATTATTTTAAATACCAATGGTGGCCAGACATTTTGGTTTGGGAACCACTGACTTAATTCCCCAGTTCACATGTTTGGAGATGCACATTTAAAACAACAAGAAGGGTTTTGGGAAATGATCATTTTAAAACAAACTGGTGGAGTTGGTTGGAGGTCCAACATCAGCTCTGTCTACAAGAAAAGGATGAGCAGACTGTTTTTAAGGGAGATAAGAGCTTTCATGTGGGACAACACGCTGGAGGCTTATTTTTGGTGTGCTGAGGCAGCGACAGCAGTGACAGAGGTGACAGCAGCAGGATAAATAACATCTGAAAACATCACTAATAAAGACAAAACCAAACTCATTTTACTACAGACTCATTCTGCTCTGCTATTATGAAGATGTTTTTGGGGAAATCTCCCTGTCCTTTGTCCAAAAGCTTTCCACTATCACAGACCAAACCCCCAAAAATGCAGCTATACCTTTACCCCATACTGTATTCATTTCAGTATTTTGCATTCCTATTTCAACTCTTCTTTTCCCCCTGATATATAGTCCCATTGAACAGTGTACATATAAGGACTGTTCTGCATATCTGCATTAAATGTTGTCTTCTGATAAATGTTGTAGAACTTGGCATAGTGTGATATACGATGGAAAAGGAGTAGAAAAATATCTGCACATAAGGAGTAAAAAAAAAAAAATCTTTGACGTTAATTTACAGTGAAAGCTCAGCTGTGTTCTGCTGTATTTATGTCAGAGTCAAACTCCAGCACAAAATGAGAGAAAAACAATAGTTCAGCACTTTAAGAGTTAGAAAACTATAGAGTAAAGATGATTATTAAGTATTTGTTCTGCTCAGTGTATGTTTTTGATGGTACCACTAAAGGGTTCTGTGTAGAAACCATTAGTTTGGGGGAATAATATGACAATGAGAATTTTCTAAAACCTTTCAATGAAAACAGCAGATGTATTTTTTTTTTAAATTATTATTATTTATGTTAAGATAAGATTAAATAAGACAAAATTATTGATCCCACGATTAGGGCATTTTACTGTAGCATATGGTGTCCCTGAAATACAAGGCACAACTTAATAAATGAGTTGTGTTACGTTTGTATTTTCTGTGTTTGTATTTTGTCTTTCATGGTAGTTTTTTTTTTTTTCTTTTGCAAGTGTTTTGTCTTTTGCATTTTCTCATGTTCACGTTTGCTCTTTTTTGTTTAGGTTTTTTTTCTCTTTTGCGGTCATGTTCTCTCTTCTATGTGTTGTGTTTCTTCTTTTGTGGTCTTCACAATCACTGTGGTAGCAGCAGCAATATACAGAAAACAACTTTACACCTGGACAAAGTGCAGAACAAACATACAAGTGAGTGAAACATGAAATATGACGAGAACAAAGGAAAACTAATCTTGAATTTATATAAATATTTATATAATATAGATTTAAATAGGATTCACTTGTAGACATTATAGTTGCTCATACACAGGGTGTAATGTGGGGGAGGGATTACTCAGAATATATTTGTAGTTGCATCACAGAGACACCAAAGGAGACACTGAAAACATGCAGATAGTGGAAGAAAGGAAAATGACGAACTGATTCACTCTAATTCTAATATTACTGTCATTAAAACACAAAGGACTGTGTTTTACAGTGCTGCTACGAGCTGAAAAAGAAAAGGCAACATGTCAGAATACACACAGTCCCTCTGCAGTTCTGTGCTCAGGTTTCATCTGTTGGTTTGAATCCAACACTTTGCAGTTTTGTAGTTGCTTTATTGTCTTTCAGTCAGAAGTGACCATATTTGGACAAATGTGTGGAGGTAAAGTGAATAAAGCACCGTGTAATAAAGTCTGTGCATCCATCCATTCTCTTCTGCTTAATAAAGTCAATGAACGATTTTCTTAATGCAACAGTTTCCCAGTTGTGGGATCAATAAAGGAATGCTATTCTATTCTATTCTATTCTATTCTATTCTATTCTATTCTATTCTATTCTATTCTATTCTATTCTACTGCATTAACCACAACTACAGTGAAAATGTCTGTCAAAAAATGTTTACCTTTACCAGGGTAACATCCAGCTAGGTTTCGTTCTGTTGCTTGTTTTGAAAACGTGCAAGGAAAAAACAAGGCTTTATTTCCACAGAGAGCACATGAACCAGTTTGATCCGCCATCTTTTTTCCAGTTTGTGCAGCAGCTACTGTGGCTACGTCTTCTCTTGTAGATGCTAATGCTAATGCTACTTCAGATTCGCTGCCGGGGATGGGCTTAATCCCACGTGGGTGACGCTAAAGTCCTGTCAGATGGACCAGCTTTTTCTCTGTCCCTCGTTCCTCTTGTTGTTTTCTGTGAATGCAGTAAGAGGCCAGTGGAGGTGACAAACCACTTTCAAAGGCAGCATGTGTTGGTAAGTCGGGGTGACCAATCAGATTCTTAAAGGAGCGAGGAAAAGTGGTTTTCAGCGGAATGACACCTTTAAAGATATATCATCAGATAATTTATTAGTTGGTCCAAATAATACAAATGAAACCACAAGGATTATGGACCTTGTGTTTGTTTGTTGTTATACAGATTCCTACATTGTAAGCCAATGGGAGGCAGGGCTGTTACCCATTTTTTGTGTGTTGACTACATGTATAAAGGTAGATGACACTGAGTGTTTTAGAAGAATGTCCTCAGGGATTACAAAACCTACAAAGGTTATGGACGTTTTATACAATGGTTTCTGCAAACTGACAATGAGTCTAACAATGAAAATCTACTACTACTACTACTACTACTACTACTACTACTACTACTACTACTACTACTACTACTACTACTCACTGGTGTAGTCGGCGTGGTACACAGGGGTACGCTGTCCACCCACTTCTCCTGAGGTGAGATTAAAAAAAACCCTCTATGTCAATCAAAGACCAGAGTCTATATATTCTCCAGTAAGTGACTAACATTCACCCCCCCCAATGAAATTACGTAAAACGTAAATACGCAAAGTAGAATGTTTAAACTTCTGACACGTGTAGCCTTGTGTGCACATCATCCATTCTATTCCCACAAGATTTCTGCAACAGTAAAATGAATCAGTTCTGTTTTCACACAGTCTTGTAATATGCTGTTATAATATCCTAATAAAATTAAGATATATAAATTCATAAGCGTGCACAGATAGACACTAGGTGGTGCTAGAGCACTTGCCTCTTTGCCATTTATCAATGAAAGTGCCCTTTTGTTTTTCTTTTTATGTATGTGTTTTCCATGATGATGAAGATGATTATTATTATTATTAGTAACACTTTAGTGGGGCCAATGTTGAAATGATCTTTGAGAAAACCTGCATGATTAAAAACTATTGAAAAACTGACCCGAAATGGGCCACCTCCTCACACACTTCCGACCTACTAACTACTTCATACAGTTTGTTCAAACATTTTCAATCCTGGGGAGAAAAAATTTGCTTTCAACCTGTTAATTTTTTTGAAAATCTTTAAAAAAAAATACATGAATTTTCAAAAATAAATAATATAAAAAAAAATTTAAAAAACAAACAAAAAAAAAACTACCGACCTCTACCTCTCTGCCTTTGTCACGTGAACTCGCGGGCAGTTCAGCCAATGAGATGCGCTGCAACGGCTGAGCAGCTGGAAGCTGTCTTTAGTGTACTAGAAACGGACAGGTGTCTCCTCATGTGCCATACCAAAAAGCCACAAAACAACACTGAAAGCCGCAACTGTAGTGGCCGTAATTTCCGATGGATCACCGGAAGCAGAATTACCGTAGTCGCCATTAAGCAGTCCTTAACTGTAAAATTTAAATGGAATGTAGAAATTAAAGGGTCGGAAAAGTAAGTAAAAGTGTTTATATGTTTTTAACATTCTTTTCCACCCGTGAATATCAGGTTTGTCACTAAATGTGTTTGGTACTGCAGCCGTACGCTATGTCATTAGGGTTAGGGTTAGAGCATGCGCAGTTCACTGCTGTCCCTCTACAGCCTGGTTTTGGAGGACAGCTGCTTTATCAATATTCTGTAACTTCTCTTAAACTGTCGTTCGTTTAAAACGGTGTGCCCAT